>CAOLHI010003827.1:0-150194 GCA_948474755.1 Ctenosaura bakeri
TATAATCTACATTCAATAAAGAAATTGGTCTGTAATTCTTCTTCTCTCTTTTATCTTTTCCTTCTTTGGGTATCACTACTATGTTTGATGCTCCCCACATTTCTGGTTTTCCCTCTTCCATTAACTTTACTATTGTAGCTTGTAATGGTTTTATTAATTCTTTTGAAAGTCTTTTATAATACTATGCTGTAAATCCATCCGGTCCTGGAGCTTTGTCTGCTTTCAAATCTTTGCTGACTTCTTCCAATTCCATGTAATAGGTTGGCGAGCCTGCCTGGCTTGACAAAATGAATTTCAACACAAGCTGAATATGAGTCAGCAGTGTGACGTGGCAGCCAAGAAAGTCAATGTGAATTTGACTGCATTGATAGGAATATGGTGTCTAGATAGAGGAAAGTAATAGTACCACTCTATTCTACTGTGGTCACACCTCATCTGGAATACTGTGTCCAGTTTTGAGCATCTCATTTCAAGAAGGATATTGACAAGCTGTAATGTGTCCAGAGGAGGGTGACCAAAATGGTGAAGGGTCTGGAAGCCATGCCCTATGAGGAACGGCTTAGGGAGCTGGGTATGTTTAGTCTGCAGAAGAGAAGATTAAGGGGGGACATGATAGCCATGTTTAAATATTTGAAGGGATGTCATATCTGTCAAGGATTTATGCTGAGCTAGGCATGGTTTCTTCTAAGTGGACGGCGGAGAGAGAGAGGTGATGTGGCCAGAGGAGCAGGTATAAGGTTATCAGGTTTGTTATGACTACAGCTTGTATACTGGAGAATGCCACATGCCAGAAAGATGATTGGATCAAGTCATATGTTCAGGGTGACAGTTAGCCTTAAAAAGGCCGGGATCTGCCAGCACAATCCACCAGTTAGTTTTTTCCTAGTTGGTCATGTCTTGCTGCTGACTGTTTATGCTTTGTAAGGGGAGATACTGTCCGTTTATTTCCTGATGTTTTTTTCTTTCCTAATTACTTTCTGGAATGTTTGCTGAAAGCCTTATCTTAGTGAGCAGCAATAAATCTGCCCTAAGCTTAACATGCTGAGTCTTCAGAACTTTTTTCCCGCTTCATTGAAAACTCCTGCCACAGTGAAGCCTTGCTTCACTGTCTGAACTTTGCATATGCTCAGAGGAGCCAGTTCCCGCGAATCCTGACAATATCAAGGAGGCATCAGGCTTGTTTTCCACTGCTCCAGATGCTATTTATTTATTTATTTATTTATTTATTTATTTATTTATTTGTATGCTGCCTTTGTCCTGTTATAGGACACAAGGAAAAGGAGCAATGGGTTCAAACTACAGGAAAAAAGATTCCACCTAAACCTCAGGAAGAAATTCCTGAAAGTGAAAGCTGTTCAGCTGTGGAATATGCTGCCTCGGTGTGTGGTGGAGTCTCCTTCTTTGGAGGTTTTTAAGCAGAGACTGGATAGCCATCTGTTGGGAGTGCTTTGGTGTGGGTTCCTATGTAGCAGGGGGTTGGACTGGATGGCCCCTGTGATCTCTCCCAACTCTAATGATTCTATGAATTTGTCATCCTGAAGTAATGGGGACAGGTCTGTCAGAATTTGGGAAAGCCTTGTAGAAGTTTGAATATTTACATATTTTCATTTTACTGATAGTATTTACCACTTTGGCATCTTGTTATCTGATAACTTCTATTGATCTTTTAAAAAACGGTTAAGATGCTCTGATTAACATTACTGACAGGTTACTGAGTTGACACTGTTAGTTTGTAAGCTAAAGGCTGCTATCTTTGGGCATGCTAAGCCTTGTTTTCTGAAGCCAGAAGTAAGCAGCATCCTGAGGGCTGGTTTGTGCATATGTACCTTTTTCTGGGTTCCATGGGGCCAACTGTAATTGAATATTGCAAACACAATCATAACGTAAATCTCAATATGTATATTCAACAACTACACAACAAAATGTGTATTAAATTTGACACATATGCACTGTCCTAAAAGCTCTATGCATCTAAGGAGGTGGCACTGCAGGACTCTTCTGCCAATGATGCTCAGCAGTATTGCAACATTTGGCTGCAGTTTTAAAACCCCAAATAAAAGACACAGAATAGATGCAAATGCAATACAGAAACGGGAGCATGATGGGTTTGTCCTTTTTGCTTTCTCCTAAGTACATAAATAAAAATACCACTACCTTATTTCGAGGTGGAAAGGACCTACTCCTTAGGCCTGGAAACTATTCCTCTCCAGCTCTAGCTCTTCCTTTCTTTCTAAACTCAGCTAGTAAGTACAGACCCTTCCCAAGGGTTTCCACATCTATTGGATCAAACCAATAACTCACAGGGGTTACAGATTCATATACATTACTCCTCCTTGTATGTCATGTACGATTATGCAATAGATTATGTGAAATGGATCAACTAGAACAAATTCGACTTTAGTAATCTTGGGTATTAGGTCTATGGTTTTGTGGTGTGACATGATGCAGTTCACCACTGTAAGCATGTTTGTCTGTGTGAACCACTGCTTGTTTATCAGTAGACATTTATTCACAGCCAGTTGTCTTCATGTTTATAAGCCATGGCCAGCATAAAATATTTTTCTGCTTGAGTCAAAGAACATGATAGTGCCCTCTTCAATTCTATGTGTAAAAGCCCATTGGACTGACACCTGAATCTTTCTTCAATATGGGCAAGGGGAGAGCATCCTCCATCACATTTGAAGGTGGTAGATTGTCTTGGGAGTACAGAGCAAGTTGTATGGCATACGTCTTTTTCCTACAACACCTCACTGCCACTTGCCAGCATTTGCCAGCTAAGCCACTGTCTAATGATCGGGCAGTTCCGTTACATGCTGTGCTACATAAAATTGTTGTCATTTTACTGATCCGCTGCTGGGGTTAGCAATATGTTTGTGCAGGGAGAGTTGCTTGGCAGTAATTCCCAGGAAGTCTTAACTTGCTCACAGGTAACTTCATGAACTGTTCTTCACTCTGTGATGAAAAACAAAGTGTGTTTTCTTCAGGGAAGCTCAGATAGTTCTGTAGATATGTCTCTTTTTCATAAGATGAGTTTGAACAGTTGAAAACTGTTGGGCAAATATATTCCTTTGGAATGCAGGAAGCAACTTTTAAGATAAATAAAATGATGTAATGGAACAATGAAAACAGGAAGCCCATGGTAATCAAAAGATAAATTAAGTCTTGTGCCTCTACACTAATGCATCTAATTAATTGCTGTTTTACTTACTTTTGTACATTTTGTGCTTTTAAAGTATTTTTTAAAATCAATGGTTATTTATAATGCTGTTAATTTTCTAGATGTGTTTTAGTAGTATAATTTTCTGTTCATTATTTGTTTGCACCTGTTTTTATCTGTTTTTTTTCCATGTACCTCTTCTAATCTTGTGGAAAGATGCATTGGGTGCTAGTTGTGGGAGAAAAGTGAGATATAAATCCAAAATAAATAGTACAGAAAGCTCACATTTTAATGGGATGGGAAGAGTGGTCTGACTCACTTCTCAAGGATCTTATACCAAACCCTGTATGCCTGTGGTTGTAAAAATAAATAAATAAATGGGAAACTAAAAAAAAGGACACCTAGAGTGGGTCAAATCTACTGGACGAGTTTAGCATGGCATAATTCCTACTATTATAGAGTAATAACACGCCATTTGTTCTGTTTGTCTCATTCCAAACAAAGCAAAAATCTGTGTTCACATTGCTTTTGTAGGATTGTTGCTGGGGAGTGCATGTTTGCAAAACAGCTATAGCTGTGCTTGTGTCTTGGCAGGCTCACTTTTGTGGCATTGAGATGTGAGTTACTGTTTCGCAATTAGATTCAAAGGGGACTTTTCTGACAGTGTTGCTTTCACCCTGTACACCTCATGTAAGTAATATGGGCCAATTAATTCTGCAAAGGGACAGCATATATATTGTGACTTCCCTTATACAGAGTGATACACAAAGCACCCTATTTTAATCGCACCACTGGGAGTCTATTAACTTCTACTGAAGAGGCAATATAAAGAAGAAAAACAGGCATCTGTAATTTTCTACCAGGAGAGCATGGCTATAATAAGGAGATCACTTTAGAGGTATTATATTTCTGTGTTTATATATGAGCAAACTGTTAATCTTCAGCAGAAGAAATTTCATTTTCAGAGTTCTTCATTGTTATGCCAGTTCATTTCAATATGAGCCTTGGTTCTATTAAGGTGAAGGGAAAATTTGCTGAATGAAATGAAGTAATAAAATGACCCAAATCACTGGGCACTGTAAGTGTCACATTCTTTTTCTGGAATATATTACATCTACATTACCACATACAACTGCATTCCTTTCTATATCCAGGTAAGTTCTAGCACTGAAAGCATAGCTATTTTCTGATAGCACCGGTGGAAATAACTACAATGAACTCAGAGAAAAAAATTACCACTGGTATCCATTCATTTCATTTTTCATGTAAATGCTTCTGTTCACAGTAGGAGGCATAGTGCACAGCTCTCTGTAGGCATTAAATAAATATTTGGCAGAACTAGAAGTAGTAACAGCAGGCCTCATGTGTAAAACAATTTTGTATTAAGCAGTTCCAGGTGAGAAGAAGGGACTTCTGTAACAACCACATAGGTTTTTATCTCCTGTGGACACTGTAACTTTCTCTATATTTCTTCCCAACCTGCTTAAATATGTGGACCTCTTGCTTATATTTTGTAATAAAAAATGTTAAAAAAATATGTGGACCTCTTGCCACTGCAGCTGCTGTCTCCTATGGCACCCAAGTTGTGGAATGCCCTCTCTTCAGAGGCCTGGCTGGTGCTGATGCCAGCTTCATTCTCATGTCAAGTTCAAATGTAGATTCAGGGAATAAAAATCTTGCCAAAATCTCTATAGATATATGGGCTGGTATCTTGTTGGAAACATATGCAGGCATAAGTCAAACTCACACCTGTGTATGTCTTTTTATGGTGGTTGTGCTTCTCCCTTACACAAAAACCTCCTAACTGCTGGACCCACTGTTCTCCTGGGGCCCTCTGACAAAGCCAGGTAGTGGCTACAGGAGAGTGAGGGCGGCTGAGAAGCATCCAGTTATGTTCTGATAGTTGAATGCACAATGACATTCACTGGGACTTCCAGAGGATGGAGAAAGGTCTTGGAAGATGCCTTTACTTTATCTAGTGATAGACTGGGGTCAAGGCAAACCCTTAGAACTGACTGGTGATCACCACCCTCAAAACCCAAGAATCTGAACCACTGTATATTGATCTTCGTCCATTCCACTACAGACTCTTAGGTACCTATCCAGCCTTACCACAGTCTCACCTGACTAAGCTCGTAAGGAGACACAGAGGGGAGGTAAGAATCATACTTTTTTTGTTACTTCAGATCTCCAGATGACCTCACCCAACAGTTTCGACATGGTGACTGAACTGCATGGAGACTTATGTGAAAGCCTGCAGTGAAGAGGCCAAGGGGCAAAACTCCTTCAGAAGAATTGACCATTCAGACTAATGCAAAACCACCAAATCAACCTGTCACTGCCTAGGACTTGGAAGAGTTATCTACTAATATATAAAAGTCAAAGTTTGTTTGTTTGTCTGTGTCAGGCAGGCAAAGACCTCATATGTTGGCTGTGTGAGGTGAAGACCTTATATGATTGGCTGCCTGAGAAGTTTCTATGAAATCCTGGAGTTTGCAGTTTAGGGAGGGGCCTTTAGAATTCTCAGTGAGATAACTCTTGGTTCTCAGGCCAATTGCTATGGAGACAAGACCTAGCAGCAAGAAGGAGGAGGGCAGTGTATTTCCCTCAGGAACCCAACCTCTGTATGTTAATAACTCTGAATACAAATTGGATTGGAGAACATGGGGAAAAGTTACAGGAACTGCACAAGACAGTTTGGGGAATCAGAGGCACAGAATCTCAAATCTTTCTGAGTATTACCTATGAGAAAATAAAATCCTGGGAAACACTGAGTATATATGTTAGTTTATTATATTACAAATCCATGAACCTGACAATTATAGCCCCCTAAAAGGGACTTTTCCAAGACCTGCAATTGTTCCCTTACTCAGAGAGTGTTGATTTAGAAGAATGTTTTCCTTCTCTTCTACTACTGATGTTTTTATCCTTTTTATATAGATAGACAGATAGACAGAATGGCAGTATATGAGTGGCACCAAAATGAATAAAGTATCATCAAGGAGTCTTGTGACAAAAAATATAGCCGTTTCAAAGAGAATAGTCAGATAAATTTCCAGCCAAATTCAGGCAAGAATTTTTTTTTCAGTGTCTCACATACTAAACTTAAAAGCAGGAACATTAAGAAAAAAAATTCTCCTCCAAAAGACCCATTGATGATGATGTGTTTTGATGAAAGAAAGATATATGTATAAACAATTAAAACATTTTTAAGAATTTAGAATGAATTTAATTATCAGCATGTGTGTGTGTGTATATCTCAACGTTTGTATTTGTGTGTTCATAATAAAACAAGATGGGGAAAAAATGAATGATAGTGAAATGGCATTTTTCTTGACTAGACAATGACATGGTAGCATCTGTCTAGCTGATCTCTGGGAGAGTTTTCAGAGAATCTAGAGGGTATGTGTTTGTATGTGTGTGTGTGTTTTTGTGCATCTAGAGGGAATTCCCTGCATCCTCTCCTTTCAGTGCCTGTCTTGAAAGATTCAAGTGACAGGAACATTAACAAGGAAATTAAGTTCTGAACAGTGAATATCTTGTTTTTGAGCTTTGGAATTCATTGTCTTCCTATGGCAGAGTGATTGGTTTAACAGATAGCTGGAAAGTATATTCCTTCCAAAATCTGATGTACAGCATGTTAACAAGCCTAAGGTGCTTCTATAGGAATAATTTATAGTCTAGCATCCCCACACAAAATCATTTTGTTATATGTGAACAATGAAAAAAAAAGTGGCATCAAATTGTATGTTTTCACAGCAACTCTTTCAAACAAATGACTATTTGATACATTGTTCAGAGGTGTTAAGGAAGCTCTTTTGCTTGACTTGACAAAAATCAATATATGTGTACGTGCTGGTTGTTTTTGTTTTATTGTTTTTTTAAGCTACAGCACCTAACTGCTGATTGCTATCGGCATATAAAATGATGTGTCTAAAGCATGCAAGTGTCAGGAAAATCAATGTTTGGAATGGTTATCTTTAACTTTTAATTTAATAGTTTAGAAGGATTCTTTTAAAACTCTTAGCATAAAATGAAGTATTCACTCAGCGGCTAGAGGAAAAGTCCAAAAGATCACTGGGGGGAGGGTGGGGTTGAAGTATATCCGATATTATCTGAGGCCATTTCCATCCTACAGTGTTATTATGCTCTTATTCCATTTTCAACATTCTATGGAATCCTGGGGTTTGTAGTTGAGGGAGGGGCATTTAGAATTCTCAACCAGAGAGCTACAAACTACAAATCCCAGAATTCCACAGGATGTTGAAAATGGAATGATAACGCTATAACAGTGTAGTGCGGAAATGGCCCAAGTTTGCTGTAGAGGAATAGAACCGGATCCTGAAAATCATCTCAGCCCACCTTCACCACATTTATTATCTTATTTTTTTAAAAATATGTGTATTCAGCCCTATAATCAAAAGATCTCTGAGTGGTATACAGGTGAAATCAATGCTAACAGGTTAAAACAATTTAAAGCAATTAAAATAACTTAAATAGACTAAGAAAAATATTACACACATTAACAAGTTAAAACATTTTAAAAGATTACAAGTTTTAAAATCCTGTAGCTTTTGGAATATATCATTGAGCTCCAATGGGTTTAAATAAGTAGCCATGCTTTTGGTTAACATATAAATTAATCCAGCAATGGTGTTGTTCACGCCTTCAATGTGAGGGCATTCCAAAACTTGGGATGCCATAGTTGAAAAGGTCCCTTCCTGCATTGTCACACTAGTGTATTGATTTCACTGGTGGGATACAGAAGAAGCCTTTTCAACAGATCTCAGTCCTCAGGAAGACAATATATAGGAAAAAGGGCTCCTTCAAGTATCAAGGTCCCAAATGATTTGGGGCTTTAAATGTCACTGGATTCAAACCACAAGCACATTGGCAGCCACTACAATTCTTTTCAGTGCTGGATGACATCTATATGGTTTTTGAGTTAGAAATCAAACCACAGCATTTTGCACTAACTGCAGCTTCAGAGTGATCTTCAAGGGCAGTTCCATATGGAATGCATTACAGCAATCTAGTCATAAGGTTACCAGTGCATGAATGAATGGGGCTAGGTTATTGCTATCCAGGAAAGGTGGTAGTTGGTATACCAGTCAAAGTTGGAGTCAAGTGCTCTGAGCCACAGACTCTGCTTGGGCCTGCAGTGACAAAGATGAATCCTGGAGTACTCCCAAGCTACACACCTGCAATCCCATCCTGGACAGGCTATTTACCTGCTTTTCAGATGTGACAACCACCAATCCACAGAACTTCTGTCTTACCAGAATTCAGCTTCAGGTTGTTGGCCTTCATTTAGCACATTACAGCATCTGGGCAGTGATCCAGCACCTGCATAGCCCCTGTTCACTCTGATGACATGGAGAAATAAAGGTGAGCCTGGGTAGTGCTTTTAATGACCTCACCCAGGGGTTTCACATAGAAATTGCTTGCAACACCCCACAGCTCAATAGCCATGGGGCTGAACAGTAATCCCCCCAGTGCTACGCTCTGGAACTAGGCTTTTAGATAGGAGCAGAACCACCAAAAGACAAGACCTCCTAGTCTCATCCCACACAACCAGTCCAGTAAGCAATCATGAACAATGGTACCAAAAGCTGCTGAGAGATCCAGGAAGATCAACAGGGTACCACTCCCCTTGTCTTTCTCTTGTAAGTCACATTCACTTGTAAGTCACATTTACATTCTCAAGCCAACCAATTAGACCCCAGCGATCTCTTAGACCAAGGCTGGACAAAATGCAGTTCTCCAAATGTTATTGGACTTGTATCAGCCCTAACCACCATAGGCTGGCATTCTGGATTGCAGTTAGGGATTCGTAACCTAGACTTACAGATCTGTAACTGCTACTTATTCATTTAGACTCTGTAGTCATGACTGTGGCACTATTACCTTGTAAATGCCTCCCCCTCCCAGCCCACCTGAACAGCCAGCAGCTGGACTAAGTAAAGGAATCTGTTCAGCTGCTGATCAGGGCATGAGGAAGATGACATTTCAAGGCCCTTCCCACCAGTGAGCAAAGCTGTGACAAGGAACTGTGACAGAGGTCCCTCTTCTGATTGTCATGGCCTTGCTCACTGATGGGAGGGAGCTGGAAATGTCATCCACCTTGCACCTTCATCAGCAGTTGAGCAGAGCTACACTGCACAATACATCTGCTGGCTGTTAAGGTGAGCTTGGAGTCCAAGCCAGGAGACATTACTTAGTTATACATTTGTAACTAAGTAGCCGACGAAGAATATCAATGACAGTCAGCTTTGAGGGAAGAATCCCTCCTTTTATAAAAATGAAACTTTCTTGAAAACGCTGGACTGTTTAAATTTATTCCACCTTTTACCTTCTTAGAACTATCACCTTCGCTCCTGACATTAATTTAAAATTACACCTATGTTTCTGAGGAAGGCAGAAGCTGATTCATTTAATTTAACTGTGTCAAACTTCACCCTGTTTACTTTACCTTTTATTTACATATATTATGATTTTAGGATTTGGTGTAACCTTCTTGGATCTATAGTCCATTTGTTTACAGTGCCCTTTAGTTGCTTTGAAAACTTCCACAGACAGAAATACACTTTTAAAGAGTCCAAGACAATTCTAGTCAGGGCTGGAAGAATCTATTCAGCAACTTCAAAGATCCTTTTCTTTCCATGAACACTTTATTATAGATCAGAGAATCTGCTTTGCCATTGATTTTATATCATTATCCTGGCAGAGCCCTTTCACTGGTGGAGTCTAGCAAAGTTGATTTCACTGGTAGCCAGCACTTCACAACTCACTTTTCTGGTTTGAAGTTGAAACATCTGAAACAGAGAGGAAGTGTTACAACTCTACGTGGCATTTTACCTGCTCCTGATTGTGGTGGGAGCACTAGGAAACTTTATATAGTTAACAGCATCTTGTCTTGTTACATTTTCCATCAATCATACTTTTTGCTTTGACTTTACCTGGCAAACTCTTCTCTCAGCTGTCAGTCATTTCTGTTCATGCACTTTATTATATTCACTTTAATGGAAGACCGTGGGATCTAATGTTGCCTGCTTGGAGTAGTTACTTAGCTTAGTGAAATTCATGTGAATGGCAGGTCCATTTGATAATCTCACATTGTTTTGGAAAACTATGCAGCAGCTTTTGATTGCAGGTATACTCTCTTGTAGGGAAAAAAAAAGCTGTTGACATATTGTATATACTAGTAGTTATTTTCACCAAATAACATGCTTTTGAACTGGGTAGCCATATAAATATATAAAGCTGATATATATGGTATTCTTAGCTCAATATTACTTATTTTGATCAGCAGAAGTTCTCCATGGCCCCAAGCAAAGTTCTCTTCTAACCCTATTGTCAGAAATACATTTACATGCAAATGCCAGGGAACAAACTTGGCACTTCTAGGGGTGAAAAATACTCTATGCCTGACCTAAGCCCACCAGCTAGGGCCAGTGTTCTGCTGAAGTGGCTAAGCTGTTTAGGATGTCAGTCCTCCTGTATGCACTTTTGGGAGTAATAAGATTCACTGAACTGTTTAGAACGAAATGTTGCAACCCTCCTGATGAGGTTGTCTACAACTTCCACCCACTTTTGCCAGCATGGCCAATGAGCTAGGATGATGGAACTTACTATCCAAAAAAATCTGGAGGGCCATTGATTCCTCCCATTTATTACCCATGCTGACTGGGGATGATAGGTTTTGTGGGCCAACACATTTGGAGAGTACCAGGTTAGGAAGGGCTACAGGATAAGAAAATATTCTGCTTAAGTTTGAGCTCACTTTATGGCATTTGGAAAGTTTCTTTCTGTGTAAATTCAGCAACTCAGTTGCTACAAGGATGACTTGAGACAAGAATGTTTTTAATCTGTCCTGAGCCTTGAGAGCTCTCTGGAAAGAAATTTAAACAAGTCACAGTTTACTGCAATTATTTTTGCAATGTTTTATTCATGCGCCTCATCTTTTCCCTGAATATTTTTACTGCTCAGACACCATGTATCAGCAATTTATAATCCTCATTTAAAAGCAATATACATGTATTGTCAAACAAAACCTGCAGCATGCTACAAATGTGTGCTTTCCCTGGCTTATATAGAAAACATAGGGAAACGTAGCTTTTAATGAAGTTGCTGCTCAGAACTGCTTTAGAGCAAATATCCAGAAGAAGAATGCCAAGTCAGTGACACAGAATTAGGTCAGAGATGAATGTTCCATCACTTCAATTTTCACCTCTGAAGTAGTGAGGCAGTTGTGAGGTGGGGGGAGGAGCTGACACAATCAGTCTCACCATCGCCATTTTATTTCAGACATACAGAGCTAAATGAGACAACAGATGTGTCAGGAATGGCAGACAGGAATCTGTGCAGTGCTATTTTGCCACAAGTTCTTGAAATCCATATTTCTATAATGGATGCAATTAATGGATTCCTTGTTGAATTATTTTGCAGAGATGTTTTTAGGTCCATTGAAGATTTTGCCAATTGTGATGATGTTGAATGGGTATAATCACATCAAAATATAGCTGCTTGTGTTCTGTTTCTTAAAACATGCAACCGATAGCCCAAGGTAAACTTATTGAAAGAAAGTGATGTGCAAGGTCAGACTGGGCAAGTGAATTGCAATAGCCTAGTCTAGGAACTTGAAGTATTAATAACTACAGTAAGAGTTGTGTTAAAGTCTTTACCTTGACCAGTGGACAACACTGCTGACCAACCATGGAATAACAAGACCAGGCACAGAGAGCTGGATTGAATAAGGGCTACTTTGTTTAACCTAGGACATATTTAATGGCATCGAACCTGGAAAGAAGCAAGAAGGGGAACAACTTAATGCGGGTCCAGCTCGGGCAAGGTTCAACCTTTGATATCCTTCTTATCCTTCCCCAGTGTGAAACACCTGGGCTCTGAGGGCTATTGCTTGGTTGCTCCCTGTCTGACCATCTCCTGGAATGCAGACCGGAGGAACCCCCTCCCAAGTCTCAGGGCTTAAAGTGAAGGTGAAGCTATCAGGCCAGCCACAAAGGCAGTATCCCTCCATCCCCCTTTGGGTTCAATGACCTAAAGAAGCAGTTCCAGAGACCTCTCCTTCATCAAAAGCATGCTAAGGTGTTCAATGTAACTGTGACTTTTTGCCCCTACTACTGAGCATGGACAAGGGACAAGCATCTGCTAAGCCCTTTCCTCCATCAGGTTGGCCAAAATGGGCCTCATCCCCTTTTGCAAATCCCTGGGAAACAACATATCATCTTTGTTACCCTGTTCTCCGGGGGTCCCGGGAGGGGTGCCCAAATAACCAAACACAAACACAAAGTAGGGGAAATTAACTGGAGCACTCTCTTACATTAGCAGGGGTCTTATAACCCAATGTCTATGGGGTCAGGTTGGTTAAGCAGTCAGACAGTTTAAAACAGTAAAAAATGATGTTTTTATTAAAAGACAAACAAACAGTAAAGGTACCACAATCATACAGCTAATGTAAGACTTAGAAATAAGGATTTTCAGGGGAAATGGGTGATACGACACCTTTCTCGTAGTCCTGAAGAAGCTGGAAGATGGTAGGGAAGAAAGCTCAGCGCGATTCGCTGAGGAGAGCTCGCCAGACAAAACGGCAGCAAGGCGGTCTGGAACTCGGGAGCGATGCAAACAGGGCAAGCGATCCAAGGTGTTCTCAGAATCGGGGGGTTTATATAGGGTGAATTGTGACTGCAGGCCATGCCATACTCGATGAGAACAATGCGAGTTTGAAGTGGGACAAAGCTTTGGAAAAGGTCAAGTTTAACATGATGGACTTAGCACAGATGTAACAATAGTATAGCCAGTATGCAAATGCAAGGTGCTTAGCTTGGCTTTGTAAGACTATCGGCTCGAGGCCGGGCATCTTTGTTTAGAGTTGCGCTTAAACAAGAGGTGTTTGCAGGAAGGTCTCTGAAGCAACGGAGTGGCTCTGTTCTGCCTGCCTAGGTGGAGAATGGAATGTCCAACAATTACCGGCCACGCCTGTGTACGTGCTTGTCCGGAGGCCTCGCAAACACGTGGAGTGGGGTGGCAGAGGAAGGCCGAATGAATTTGATATCAAAAAGAGATATCTAGTGCTATTACCGGCTAGGTCTGAACCATAGTAACACCTTTTCTGATAAATAAATGCCATCCACTTTATAGAGCTCAGGCCATTGAAAAACAATTTGTGGATGTGTGAGAAAGTGGCCCAACTCTCTGTTCAAGGCATTACAGATTGTCTTTTTCACTCTCTTAAGGGCTCTATTGAGGCAACGTATATTACATTCACCATGACAAACGTGGCGAGGCAAAATGTCTGACCACAAAAATATATCCCTGGCCATTTGGTCTGAATTACTCAAGGGTCATGCAGAGCCTGCGGGATAAGGACTTCACCCTACAACAAACCAACAAACAAACAGTCATTCCCACCCAGGGAGATTACCAAAATATGAGGGGGAGGTCCTGTGAGCTCCCTAAATAGCAGCAATTACAAACCATGCCAACAATGTCCTCTCTTCCTCAGCCACTCCATCCGTGGTCTGGTTGCTTAACCTCAGTTAAACTCCAAAATGGCAGTTTGGGGCCTGGTGCACCATCCAATAGATCATACTACAGTCACAAATCAGGGCCCCACCCCTCTCCAGACATAACCTAGAATCTGGAAAAGATAAGAATGTTAGAACCATGAACAAAAATAATCAGACTTAAGAGACTGGGACATGCCTCTCATATGCAAAGGAACACCATTGCCTAATACTCTGGATTGCTCCCACACCTAGCTAATGGCAAAAGTCATGGAAGCAGCCCCAATCCAAAATCAATGGGTTCCAAATTTAACTCCCTGAAAGCCCAACCAATGTAGGGCCTTGGAAGTCCAGAACTGGTGTTTAGTAAGGGGCAAAAAATCAGCATAACAAAATAAAAAACTTGGGCTAAATCCTCTAAAAAGTATGTAACTCTGTGGAGCCTGAACAGGGCATGTGACAAACACATCATTGCCTTTGCCCCTAACACCACTGTGATCAGTCTTATAGGTACAAATTTTTAATACAGCCTGCTGCCCAGAAAGATTGATAACCTTTAACACCAACGCTCTGCCCAATGTATCCCCTTTAGGTAATACAACCAGCTCACTATCAAGCAAGGCACCAAAAAGGGAGAGACAGGGATGATACATGGAACAAATGGCCTCATAATATGAGGTGGAAATGGTCAACCAAGTACTCCACATCCCTGAGAATATCAGGAGATAATGGTTCCCTCCTATCCAGTCCCTGGCTTCACTCTCAAAACAAATCCACTCATGTTTTGTGAATTCTAACGATGCCCATGTTGTCCTGGCGGGGGTAAGGAGGACCTTAATTATTCTCTGGCTCCATGCCCTCCCACTCACTGTCCAGGTCCAATTGTGCCTGATGTGAAAACACCTGGTGTCTCTCCATTGGAAACCAGCAAAGATGGTGCCTCCCTTGCAGCACCTTGCACTGGACATGTCCAGGACTGCATTCTGTGAACAGAAGTTTCAGAAATTTAAAAGGACATAGACTTTTGAAGAGGAGTTGGAAAAGAAGGGGGGAAGACATAAAAGCTGAAGGGAAAAGAAGAGGGGAGATGTCATTTTGACAACTTTGAAACTGCAGACAGTTCAGCTGCTCATTGGATTGTTTGCTCTAGACTATGGAGAGAGTTTGTTCTTAGTTGGTAACACTTCCTGCTAGCATCAAGCCATCTTATCTGGAAAAGACTCTGACAGCCACATTATTTAGCTCATAGAACAGAGAAAAATGTCACACTAGTAATTGTGTGACTCGCAAGACATAGTACAGTAGAATACTTTTATAGGTACAGACAATCAACCATAATGGAATAACTGGAAACTTTGCATTTTTATAACTACAATAACAGCATTGTAGTTCTTGAGCTGTTTTAGTGCCTTTACGTCTTTGCAGTCTGATCCTACTCCTGGTTTTAATTTGGTTTCATATGCTAAAATGTTTTGTTCTCTGCTACTGGCTTTATCTTGGTTTAACATTCTGCTGTCTTTTGCCATTGCTTACTTCCATTGCTGCTGTATGGTTGCATTTTCATTGCATTTTTTATTTTATAACTTTGGTTAGTGCACTCAGAGACAGTAGAGAAAAATCTATGCAGTGCAATTTAAAGATGTGATAAATTAAAAAACAATTTAAATATGTAATAAATAGATAAATCAATAAATGCTTTTTAGCTTGGTGCACTAATTAACCTACCTTTGCTCTGCATCCATGGTGACTTGGCACACATACATTATAGGTACCTAGAATCAAATGATGTACTGTTCTTAGTGAAGCAGCTACACAGGATGCAAGGAGACTCATCTAGTGGGTGAAAAAATACTTTTCTCTTCCTCATCCAGAGTGAAGGCAAGGCAAGGGCTTCATCTGACCTCACTGATATCTACAGTGTGTTACTTCCGGTATAGCACCCCGGGTGAGGACCCCCAGATATCATTTTGATATCAAACCATTTGGCCTTAGCTGGACTGGCTTACACTTACCACACTCCACGTGTTTGCGAGGTCCTCCGGACACGCACGGACATGAGTGCGGCTACTAATGGTTTTACATTCCAGACTCTATTGAGGCCAGCAGCTTAAACTCCACTCCCAGCTTCAGGGGACTTCCAGCCGCAAACTCCACAATAGCCGCACAGCTCTCAGACGAGCTATTCTTTTATGTTGAGCCATCATAACCATAGCCACGCTATTGTCTTCAAACACCAATCCAATCATGTTAAACTTGACCTTTCCACATCCTTTGTCCAGCGCCAAAACTCCTTTGGTTCGCCACTGCCGGCAGGCACAAACTCCCTTATGAAAACCCCTCACTTTCAACCGGTCTTCGGATCACTTTGGACTGCCATCCTGCCTTGCTGTCGGTTGTCTAAGGGACTCTCCTCAGCTCCCCAGGCTGAGCTTTCTTCCCTGGAACCCCTCTTCTCTCCAGGACTACGAGACAGGTCGTATTGCCTTTCCCCAACAAACCTCCGTTTCTCTTTCCAAGCTAGATAGTTTATGTTTTGTCCTCTGTGTTTTTGTCTTTAATAAAGAATTGTCTATTATTTTGAAAACCTTGTCTAGCTGCTCTCTGACCCGCCGCTGTATACATTGGGTTTAAAGGTCCCTGCAAAGTTACCCTGCCTCTCACTAGCCAAAACAGTGTTCAAGCTAATTTTCCCCAATTCGGTATTTTATTTGGCAATCAGGGCGCCCCTCGCGGGACCCCCCCCCCAAAACACAGGGTAACAAGTGCAGCCAAATGACACTGGCTGTGTGAGGTTATCATGTCATTATTGTGTTTCCTGGTAGGCTGGATTCATACAGCCAGTAGGATGGAGAACTTTTAAAAAAATGGTGCTGAACTGAAAACCATGGCGAGGGGGAGAGTTAATATGTGCTGTCAAAATCATCTAGTATTTCTGTGGTGTTTCCAAGTCACTAAAGATTGGAAGTCTCAGAGGCAAAGTATAAACTGTGGCTATCAAAAGTGTTCCCTGATGTTCCATAATTGTATTTGAAGTGGTATTTCTTTTCTGCCATTTTGTTCAACTGATATTGGTTGGTTTATTGCCTTGTGAGCAAGGCAGAACATCTTATATTTACGCCAATCAGAATGTTCGGGGGGGGGAGGAAGACTGCGGTATAGCCGTGTGCACTGCTAGCATGTTGCACTTTCCTGGAATTAGTTTGGCCCTTGGACCAAAACAAACAAACAAACAAACAAAGTTTCCTGTTCACTTGTAGTCCCTCATCTGAAGGTTCTTATGCTTGAGCTCTATCAGAACCTACCTATGAATATTCAGAGTTGAATATTTATATATTGAATTGATTTATATATCACTTCCTACATCCAAAATGGCATATCAAAGTGGTGTCAACATCTTAATGCAGTGTGAAGAATTCATTGGTCCCAGATCAGGATCTCATAAAGCCATCCAGACAACAAATGTTGTTAATAAAAATAACTAAATAAATACATTTCTAAAATGATGGCTAAAATGTTGTTGTTAGTCCTGACTGGAGTACAGCCATTGGCTCAATTGGATTTATGTATGTCTTTACCTATCATTCAACAATTGATTGATAGGTCTACTCTAATTGTGACTATTAAATAAGTGGCACTCTAGGTGGAGATGCCATACCTGTGATTGATTGATTGACTGAATCTTCTCTAGACGGGACTGAATAAGATAATAGGACTGAAGTCAGAGTTCTTTTGGTGGTGATGCCATGTTTGTGACAGACAGACAGATTGATTGAGTTTACTTGACTTAGGACTAATCAGCATGATTCCAGCCAATGTTTAAACTTTAAACCTTAAACTGTATTGATTTGGAAATTAGAGAACCCTTACTGTGGAATCATCTTATTGTAAGATGATCCCACTGTAGGAAGACAAGATGTGAATTTTAGCCAATGCAACCTTTCTCTGGCAGCACTGTTCTGGAGGCTTTTCTGGGCCTTAGGGACAGCTTTTCAAGAAGCACAAGGGATTGCAGAATGAAGGAGATATTACCAAATGCCTCTTTGTTTCTTCTTCTACTTGATACCAGTCCCTTCTGTAAATGGATGAAGACTTTCCATTTGCAGAAAGGGCTTGCTGGATTCAAGGGTTTTCTCTTGACATGGCCTGATTTTCACTTCTCATAAAAACATCCAGTTGTGTAGGGATGGGGGGGTGATGGCAGTAGTTTGCTCCAGGCAGCAATTTTTGGGGGGATTATCTCAGCTGGTAGCCATGCCCCTGTGTACTGTAGCCCCACCCCCTCGTATCATGGCCACGCCCCACATACTGTAGCCCTGCCCCCTACATCATAGCCCTGCCCCCTCCATGGACTCCACGCTCTGCCACTGAAAACATTAGGTGTTTCTAGTTCACATATATTAATTTCCACTGAATGCAGACATTGTAGAAGGGTTTACAGGGATTTCTGGACTATGGATTTCAGCATAGCCATAGGTCTAGACTACAAGATCTTTCAGATCCCATGCCATTCTACACTTCTATGATTCCAAGCACAATTTTGTTGTTAAACATTTTGTATTGGGATCCTTTATGGAGCAGCAAACACACTGATCATTTTATATGATACGAAAAATACTTTGTTATTGAGGTTTTATACAGTATGAGAAACAAAAGATTTCCTAGATGTGGTGCAGCTGCTCCACAGAAAGATATAAAAAGGTCCATTTAACACTCATAATCTTGAGAACAAACTGGAACTATTTAGACAAGGTTTTTGTGTCTGTCATAGGTTCTTTATAAACTGTCACCTGCTAATGTTGGAACTGTGGCTGTAGACATGATGAACTAAGCAACAAACAAGAAATCATGATACATGTCATCATTTGTGAATAGATGTGCCTTCCAGCTGAAGCAAGTACAGTATTCTCTTCCCACTTACTTCCAGAGCACTTTGTTCTGCTAGTACATTGCTCCTTAATAATGAATATTTGGAAGCATTTGGAGCCAGCATGGCATAGCAGTTTGGATATTCTACTAGGACTTGAGAGACTAGGGTTCAAATCCCTCCTCAGCCATGGAAACCCATTTGGTGATCCTGGGCAAGACACATGCTCTCAGCCTTAGAGGAAGGCACAGACAACCCCCCTGAACAAATCTTGCCAAGAAAGCTCCACTACAGTTGCCCATCCCTATTATAGCCAGATGTAAAACACTGACTCCATCTTCCATTTTCTTCCCTCCTTCCCTCTTGCTGCCTGCCTGCCTGCCTGCCTGCCTGCCTTCCTTCCTTCCTTCCTTCCTTCCTTCCTTCCTTCCGTCCTTCCTTCCTTCCTTCCTTCCGTCCTTCCTTTCGTCCTTCCTTCCTTCCTTCCGTCCTCCCTTCCTTCCTTCCTTCCTTCCTTCCTTCCTTCCTTCCCTCCCTCCCTCCCTCCTTCCTTCCTTCCTTCCTTCCTTTAATAGGGGAAAGAGGTGAGAAATAAAAAGCTAAAATGCTTCCTACAGCATGGCAAGGCCCTTCTCTCCATCACAAAATGGTACCAATCAGTTTGTGGCATTCCCTTTTCTCAGTATTTCAGGATTCACTGAAACACCCACTTTTCAAAATGGACAGCGCAACAAGAACCATGTGAGATAAGCCATGGCCATATAAGACAATCATGTATAAGGGAAGATATTCCTGTCTTCCTACTGCAAATCAGTCAGCTAAGAATGAGTGGCTTTCATAAGGCTTCATAGGCAGAGAGCTTAATCAAGCTGAGGACCTCTTCATCTGTATAGCTCAGTCTCTGAGGCCATTTCCACACTACACTGTTATGGTGCTGTTATTCCATTTTCAACGTCCTATGGAATCCTGGGACTTGGAGTTTAGGGAGGGGGCTTTAGAATTCTCAGCCGGAGAGCTCTTTGGCCTCAGCAAACTACGAACCCCAGAATTCCACAGGATGTTGAAAGTGGAGTGATAGCACTATAACAATGTCGGGTGGAAATGGCCTTAGTCACTGAACTACACTACATCTTCCAGAGGAATTATGTTCCCCATAGATCATTTGATTCCAAAGCAATAGCAATGAGAAGCACAAATGCATTTTAGTTTTTGAAGTTATTTATCCCTCATTTTCTATTAAAATAATAAATGTTTTTCAATAAAAAGAAAATATTAAGCAATATCTCTGTTAAACAAAGAGTAACAAAAGTTATGATCTTAAATGAGAACAGCACAAAAAAAAACCCTCCAGCAAACAAAACAAACCAAGACAAAAAAAACCCCAAAACAACAACAACAAAAAACCAAATACAAAACAAAAAACGAAACAAAAAACTCAGAAAAAACTACTGTTGATCATTATTTTTTTCCTTTTCTTCCTTCCTTCCTATTATTTTTAACCTGCTCTTTAGTTCAAATGGCTTTGGCAGCAGTTTATATAAGCTTAGTAATATCCAAGACAGACAGTCCGGCCTTTAAGCTTACAATATGAACTTTGATTTAATACAGTCCAAATTAATTACCATTTAATTAAAACAGACTGAATTTTTAAACAAGTTTTTCAGAAGATAGTAAGATGCAGAGTTTGACAAAACTGCACTTGGAAAGAATTTGACAAATGTGGCATCACCAACAAGAAGACTCTAGCATGAATCCTGTTTTTGCCTCCTGTATCCCTTCCAGAATAGACCTCTTGAATGTTGAGTCAACATTGAGTCTATTCTAATTGGGCCTAAAAAATGGGATTCACACATCTGCCTCTCATGTCTGTTCAACATAGATCTCCAGTAATCCAGTTCTGGAAGCATGCATTTGGTAATATCACCTATTTCAAGTTAATTTAATTGTCTTGCCTGAATACTCTTGAAACTGGCTACTAAGAGTAATGTTATATATTACAAGGTGTCATAGGAACATGCCTACACCAATGAATTATAACTAAGTATGATGCATGATTGCACACTTGGTAGAGCAGTGATTTGGAGCACATCAAGAAGACAATCATTTTCTTAAACGGTTTATAGTCTTTTAAACTACTGATGTTTTAAATATGATATCTTAATTAATTGTGCTTTAACCTTACTATTATTGTTATTGTTATTATTATTTAGTAGTTTTGTGTTTTGACTTTGCTGTTGGATTCCATATCAGAAGAAGGGTGGGTTAGAAATGAAATAAAAGAACAAAGGTTTCCCCAGGTTTGTATAGATGTTTAATAATGCAAGCTCGGTCACTTGGCTACTTGTAAACATTTTCTCTAAATTAGTCCAGCTATCATTGCCTAGTAGAACTAAAAAAGTAATTTTAACACCTAAGTGATCCTTCAGTTTCATCTGTGTTAATTTCAAAATACAAACATAGTGTACAAGTTAATTATGCCAGCGCTCTGACATAACTGGGAAAACATTATAAATTCCTTTGACAGTCAAAGCATTATTCATGGCTGGATTTTGGTAATAATAAGGAGCCATGCCATGCCATTTAGCAGTGAGATGTTGTACAACACCCAGATACTCAGTCATAAAAAGCCTGTGGGGCTGCAGAAAGCAATTGTTCCATGAAATGCTTATACAACAGCAACAGTAAAGAGCAGAGCCCACAGCTTGTCACCTACAGCTGTTTTAAGTAGAGAGGGATTCAGCTCTGGAAATGGGGTGGTATTGATTTCTATAGCAATGAATCCCAATATTCAGTTAATGCCCATTAATCATTCTGAATTCAAGTGTCTTTGTAACTTACTCCCCCCCGCCCCTTTTTGGTTACACTGATTTCTCTTTTGCCATTGCTGGACCTTGACAGTGTCTGTATTTAGCAAATGAACTATTTATCAAGGGAGAGAGTGCTGCTGCATTAATGCTTTTCCTTTCTTGGCTTACACCTCTTCAGACAGACTGAGAGGTCCAAGCTCCTAAAGTTGTTGCAAAGTTGTTTTGAAATGGTTATTCTGAAAAAGCAAATTGTTGCTTCTCCCTCTCTCTTTTTTTTTTTTAAAAAGAATGACTCAGCTTTACTTGGAAAGAGTGCCACATTACCTAACGCTTTACTTTTTAGTAATTTTAAAATTATAAAAAAATTCAAATCCAAAAAGAGTTTTAAAGAAGGCACCCAAATGACCCCTCAAGAGGATAATTTTAGAAGCAGCAAGTAACTGTTGCTCTTTTAATAAAGAGCCTTAAAAAAAAAAACACTACTTTGACTTTGGTGTAGTTGTGTCCTCATTACCACCAAAAGTAATACTTTATAGGTAACATTGTTACTTGAAATGTCTTACTTTCCAGCTCTATACAGTAGTTTTTACAACATGTATGATGGGTGCTTGTTTGTGCTGCAGGCATAAAGGTGAATGTATTTCTAGATTCTTCAGTCATGCAAGTATTTAAGTTTTATTTAGCTTCTCCCCTCACATCTTTAAAATCAGATTATACCAATTGGTCATAACCTAGATCAAGAATTGTTTTGATACTCATATTTCTTCTGGATGTTGGCTCTAAACATTCTAGGAGATCCATGAGGGAGTATCATGTGACAGTTTAGCATCCTACACATACAAGCTTTGCTGGAAAACAATTAGATTGACTGTCATCTTAACTGCCTATTTACATAAGCAAGAATTCTTAATCAAGGTGCTACTATTTGGGGGGAGCAGCCAATTCAATAGGGAATACTTGCTCAAATTCTAAAAAAAAACTATTAATAATTCCCCTTTCTGATTCCCACTCCCTTTGCCACTATTCTGGATTCTTAATAGATGAACTACAGTTTCTGAAAATATGTTCCCCTATGATTTTTCTTATACTCTCTGCAACATCTCACAAATGAAAACTGGGACATATGTGGCCAACCAATATCAGGGTGTGGTCAAAATGGCAAACATTAACAAGAAAGAATCTAGGAGAGGCTTGAGATTATTGGGAAAAGCAACAGTCCCTCCTTTGAGTTGAGTATAAACTACTTCTTTACTTTCAACTCAGTTTGCAGCAATTGCAGTAAACTGAGGACAAAAGGAGAAAGTGAGAGGAGGAGAAGGGGGAAAGAGAAACTGGAACATTTTAAAAGCATCTGAAAAAGTGGGGTGGATTAACTTGTAATGTCCCTGCCAAATTGGGACTGTTGGAGAGTATGCTTTCTTTGTAGCTCCACTATATCAGTTATGGTTGTATCAGACTTGTTTAACATTGGTGCCAACTCACAGCAAACATCACGTGTCCAGAAGTACAGTGCATTTCACAAGTCTTTCTGTTCTTTCCAACATTTCAAAATCAGTGGGAGATGTAGGCAAAAGCTAGAGTGGACATCTTAGGCCCTTTCAACACCTTACCTTCTTCCAGTGCTGGGGTGGGGGGATTGCGCAAGCAGCCTCTGGTGAGAGGCTCTCGCATCCAGGGTCCTTCGGCTCCGCACGAGCTGCCTGCTCATGCGAGAGCCCTGCCTCTTCCTTCTGCAGCACAGCCTAGGACCTTCCCAGGCTGCGCTGGGATAGGGAGCGCAACCAGCGCGGCTCCGGAGGCTCCGCATGCCAGGTAAGTGCGCATGGGGCCCGGGACCAATGCGCGATCACACACCATTTTCGGCTTCTAGCTGAAAATGAAAAGGTGCGCGATTGGTGCCTACCGGCCCCTGGAGCATCATGCGATTGTGAGTGTATCATGCAGATCGCTCCTCACAATTGCGCGACGCTCCAGGTGCCCTTTGACATGGAAAATGCCATGTGAAAAGGGCCTCAGTGTCTCCAGCCACAAAATTAGGCCAGTTGATATAATAACATTGTGATTTATGAATGGTCTCAAGTGTTTCCTGACTCTCAAGTAGGGATGCCAGTTCAGGATCACACCAGACTTTCAGGTTTGCAGGCCAAAACTGAGACCTAGGGATGTCCCTTAGTGATGCCATTAAGCATAGTGCATTAAGCACCAAGCACAGTTGCTTACAGCTTGCCATTCCAACACATACAGACACAAAATATATTTTCTTGTTTGAAAATTAAGAGAGAAATCTTGGCTAAAGATGCTGTTCCCAGATCAAGATGAAATAAAGGGGTTATTCCTCTCTCACATAGGAGGATGGGACAAATAACATTTAATCTAGCCTAGTTGCTTGTAGAGAGTGGGTGGATGTAGAACAGAGCAATTAGTGAGTGGAGAAGAGAGGAGGAAGCTAACTAGAGCCATTTCTTCTTGGCTGGAGCTGAGCCCACCAAAATGGGAGAATTTGCAGTCTTCTCTCTCTTCTGGAAATGACTCACAAAAGCTGGATAATCAGGGCCAGGACCTGAAACCTGGCAACCCAGACCAATATATTCATGCAACAAACAAGGACCAGGAAGCAGTTCTATTGTATACATATGATAGCTGTAAAACGTCTTTGAGTTTCCTGAAAATGCAGTCTGACTACTGTGTCTGGACTTCTACCCATCTGGGGGAATGCAGTCCTTGAGAGTCTCAGCACAACCAAGGATCCTGATGTGCTCCAAAGAGCTGTGTCAGCCAGGCTGAATAGGGTTATGCACAGAAGAGTCCAACAATGAGAATTTCTCTGGTGCACAGAACCCTGTCCAGGAAAACAAAAAGCAACAAACCTTTGCAGGAAGGTATTTCTCCCACCCCTCTTTATCTAGCAATTACATGGACTTTAAACAGCCATTTCTGCATCCTTGGGAGCTGTTTTGTCCATCAACATGTGCCAACATGATCCAGGTCTGCTGACAACTACAGCACCAATTCCAAGACAATCCTCTTTCAGCCTCAGCTCCTTCTTCTCTCCATCTTCTCTTCCCAGGCTGAAAGGAGAAGGAGACTTTATGTGTAGATAATCAACAGCTTCATTGTTTCTACTTAACCAATATGCAGAACCAATAAGTGGCATTTGCGCACTGTCCATAACATGCCACGCCATTGCTGTACCATTGTCCTATCTCAGTCCTGGCACAGCTGATAAATCAACCAAAACAAACTGTTTATCTCCCAGCTTGTTACTTACTTCCAGGCAGTAAGTAAGAAATCATAAATAAAGTCCAACATAAACAAAGTCCTGCAGGATTTCATGGCAAGTGAGTGTCCAAGATCAATCTTGAGCATTTGTCAAGGCATCCAGCAAGGCAGAAGGTCAGATAAGCTCTGAGAACTCCTGGAGGGGAAGGACGTCAGCTAAATAGACCCAAAGCCTAGCGCAGTTCTACCTTGATTGATTGTTGCCAGTTATAAATTCTGAGAGAGTGATGCTGGGTCTCTCTTTGCTGCCTGTGTTGTGCAAGGCTGGGTCTAGGTAAGTGTTCTTCTGTATCTGAAGAGGCAGGACTCTCTGTTGGAGCCCCCTGTTCTGTTTCCGGCACTATAACCTCTCTCTGTACAGCAAGTCCCAGCATGCCCTTTGTTTCTGCATCTGGCATGCCCTCTGCTTCAGACTCTGAGTCAGACTCCATGCTCTGGAAGCAGGGCATGACAACCATTCAGTGGCAGAGTCATCAAAGGAATGGCTGAAGCTATAGTTTTTGCCATGTTTTTGCCCTCCTCCGGACTGTTTTAGACTCAATAGAAGTTTTTTTTTTCCTATAGCAGGAAGAGACCAGAAGCCATTTTCTGATTTTGGAAAAAGGCCTAGTGCTTTGATTGTTAGGGCCTTTCTGTGGGACAATGCTCTTGTGCATCATCCCATCGCAATCCTGGCAACGCCTCTGCCAGAATGGGAGCGTGTTCCCCAGAGGTCCTCTCTGCATCTGACTAGCTGCCTGTGGAAGGAGGACTGAGAGACACTCTCCTTCTTTTTGCACTGCAGCCAGCCTTCTTCCCATGCTGCAGAGGGGAAAGAAACGCATGATCGTGCTTCCGGCCCTTCTGCATGGCTGGCTGCGACAGAAGGCTCACATGATTGTCGGTCATTGACATTCAATGATATACCTCATGTTTGCCCCAGCTGGTGATATGAGAAGGGAAGGACCATGACGATGTCATGTGGAAGAATTGTCACAGTCCTGGCCCTCTTGCATCCACATGCTGGGACACTGCCATCCTGTGGAAAGGGCTTCAGACTACAATTAAAGAGGACTAAAGTTTGAATCCCCACATTGCAATGGGAATAAACTAGCTGACATTGGGCAAGTCACACTCTCTCAGACTCAGAAGGCAGCAATGGTAAACACCTTCTGAAGAAATCTTACAATGATAACCCAAAGAATCTTAGGATCACCATAAGGATCACAACAAAAACAACCACTGCTCCTCAGCCTAAAGTGGCACATGCCCCCGAAACATGGCAAAATTGCTTCCCATACCCCCTAGAAGGCATTTGGGGGTAAACAAAATCATGGACTTTTTTTCAATGTCCCTCCCCTCCATGGGGCTCTGGGGTCAGGAAAATGGCCCTGGGGTGGATGTTGACGTGTTGCCCATCCTGGGCTAGATGGTTGACATCACTGGGACTGAAGATGTGGCACAGCTTGTGAAGAGTTCAGCATTTCAGAACAGATAAGTATAGGAGGCTAATGATTCTGTGGGGAAAGAGTTGAATAAGATTTGACTACAATAGATGTGTATCTGAGACCACCCAATGAGACTGTGTCATCTGTAAACTGAGGATCAGCCTAAAGACCTCAGACAAATAGGCCATGCTCTTAATTGCTATATTGTTCACATTCTCTGCTTCAACCCACTAGTCATGTTTCCATTGCTGCTTGCACTGTGTAGCTCTCAGTGACTCTTGACCAGGCTTGAGGAGCACAGAAATGTTATTTTCAACTTCATCTTTCTCTGCCAGATTACAAATACTTATTCTAGGTCAGGATCTTTTTTCATCTCAATGGTGTTTGATCCCACATGGGTTGGCTTGGCCCAGCTGATCTGCTCAGAACATCTGTTCTAATATCCACTGATGGTGGCTAGCTGAGAAATTGCCCTGCTGGAGATATGCCAGTTCCAGCTTTCAAGTGTTCACATGTCTGTTCAGTGCTCATTTCATTTGTGACTGCTCAAGTATATACAAAAATCTGACAAATAATTGGAGTTTGAAGGGCATGCTTAATGGAGGCCTATAAAAATGATTCACAGGCAGCTGTAAACTGTGTGCTCACACTAAAGGATTAAAAGCCACCTTAATGAGCCATACAAGACAGTTATTGATGTATTTATGAAAACATTCCTAAATACATACAAGCAGGGGAATTACAAGATAAATATTTAAAGATTGCAGGAACACTTCTTCTACCAGGTTACGGAAATGTACTTCAAAGGTTTAGAAACCACTAAACCTTTAATACAAAGTTGCTTTCAGAATGCACAAGTTTAAAATTAATTAATCAACGTCTGTTTATAACATTTGTACACTTTTCTTCATCAAAACTCATTTCAAGGTGGTTTAAAGATCTACAGATAATGGAAAACCACATTAAACAGGGCCAGCAAAGAGAAAATAATCAACACTTTCAAAGCTTAGGAGAATATTAAGGGTTTTGCCTGGCATGTAAAAGAAAACAATCTGGATGCCAGGCAGGCCTTCTAGGGGACCACTTTCCATAACTTCAAAGTGGAAAAAGCAATTTCTATAGAAGTTACCCCCTTCACTTGTGCCAGGAAAGGTATTTGAAGATGGGCAGCAGTGCCTGACCTCCAAATGTGAGCAAGTTTTTTAATGTGCTGAAAGTCCTTGTGTAGTTTGTTTATTTGTTTGTTTGTTTACAAGTATTTATAGCCTCTTAAATCTAAAACAGGGGTGGGCAACGTGTCATCCTCCAGGTATTGCTGGACTACAATTCCTATTGGGAGCCAACATGGTATAGTAGTTTCATTGTTGGACTAGAACTCTGGGAGACAAAGGTTTGAATCCCTGCTTGGCCACAGAAAGTCACACTCTGTCAGGCCCAGGGGAAGACACTGGTAATCTCCCTCTGAACAAATCTTGCTGAGAAAACCCAGTGATAGGGTCACCGGCACACAGCTAAGTACAGAAACCTTCCTCATGATTGGCTGCAACATTGCTGGCTAGGGCTGATGTAGGTTGTAGTCTAAAAACGTTTGAAGAGACAGATGTTATCCTTCCTGATCTAATATTTCAAAGTTGTATGCATCAGCAATAAAACATACAATATAAAACAGTATTATGATTATTATGAGGACTATGCTTGCAACCTTAAGTCTAGTTTAACTGTAGATGTTTCCTTCTTAACATCTATGTTGTTTCCCCTTGCTCTTAGTGTAAGCCTCCCAGGTCACCAAAGCAGCTCAATCTGAAGGCAGAGCACTTCCCACTCCATGTGTATTTTTAGACTGTGGCTTAGAGATTTTCCATCAACATCAGAACAAGTGCTCTCTCTTGCCAACTAGCCCAGAGTCCCCAATGCACAAATGGTGGCCTCATTTCTCCACAATGAACACCATACCACCCTAAATGTATTTGTTTATTTCTGATTTTGGAAGCTAAGCAGGATCAGGCCTAGCTAGTGTTCATATGGGAAGCTACTGAAGAATATCAAGGATCTTGAGGTAGAGTTTGGAAAGAAGCCAGCCGAAAACCCTGGCCAGCTAACTGGCAGTCCATTGACAATACTGGGCTAGATGGTCCAATGGTATCATTCAGTAGAAGACAGCTTCCTATATTTCCCTGGCCCAGGAAACACTTTCCAAGCTGCACCGATTGAATCTTTTAATGACTTTCTCATCCAGGCATGGTGGTGATCTGTGAAACAAGAGCTGGGAACTCCAGCTGGGCCACTGGATGTGAATTCTACTTCTGAATCAAGGCTGCTTTAATAACAATGTGTCCAGAATCACTATACTGCAACTACCTGGAAGGAATAGGACACTGAATTATAGGACAGTTTTAAAAAAATTATATCTTTCCTATCAGGACCACCAAATAGATTTCAGAGAGGAGGACTGTTAATCATTGTGTAGAATATGAATAATTTATTTCACCCTATTTTTAAATACCTCATTACCTAGTTATTCAGCTGTGATCATATTGCAATTCATAACCTGGTAGTTTTATCATAGCCTGGAGGGAGAACAAAATAGCTCATTGTTATAAATCTGATTAATGTACAAATCAATGTACAACTTCTTAATGGTGTATTATGCGGGCGTGGAGTAGTTTTTTTAATACCTATATTGCTGCATTGTTTATTTGACTTTAGATTTATAGTTTTTATATGTAGCTGTAATGGCACTCCATGATTTATTTAAACGTTTCAGAATGTCTGAGGCTTTGATGCAGCAAGGTGGGTTTGACTGGTTCCCAATTTAAAAGACCAACAAGAATTCATCAAGTAATTTTCTTTTGCATTGCACTGATAGATTTTTTTCCCCATTTTCTTTTCAGTAGTAACTTCCACAAATAATACTTTACCTATGCTTTAACACTTTCTTCAGATCAGCCCAACATAGGATTTATGTGCGTGTATATGCCTTTAAGTCACCTGTTGACTTATGGCGGTTCTACACATTTCATAGGGTTTTCTTAGGCAAAGAATACTCAGAGGTGATTTTCCCAGTTCCTTCCTCTCAAATATAGCCTACATTACCTGCTATTCATTGGTAGTCTCCCATCCAAGTACTAACCAGGGCAGACTTATAGCCACCTGTAACTATCCCACAGGTGGGTGAAATTGGCATATAAAAAGACAAATCTGTGAACTGTTCACACATGGTCCATGGTGCAGCTGGAAACAGATGCAAAGAGGTTACCTTGCACTAGCCAATACTATAGTTAGGTGCCATACTGGATTCTTAGAGTATTCTTACCCTACATGATTATACCCCATCGGAGCCACTTTAAGTGTTGTGCTTCCATCCAATGGAATCCTGGCATGCATAGTTCAGTGAGGAAAGCTCTAGTGCCCTTTCCTGAGCTTCAGCACAAGAGTTTTCTGGCAGAGAATAATAAAATCTCAGCAAGCTACAGATCTCGGCATTCCTTGGAATTAAAATGGCATGGAGCTGCTATACCTGGATGAAGTTCCAAGAGATAAGGAAAGTCTGAGAACCAATTGGCCCTACACACTTGTGTTTGGGAGCAAATGGACTGTTCCCTTATCCTTCTCTGCTGACCTATGAGAGAAAGGGGAGGTGGGACTGTAGTGAGATAATTTTCAGGATGGGGGCAGAGATAAAAAATGGAGAAAGGTTTGGTCATTAGTCTCTATAAAAGAGGTTTCTGTAGAAAAAAAAATCATGGGTGATAACAAAAATAACCCCACTCAAATAAGAAAATATGTTGTGATGTTCCCTCCCAAAAATCCCCACACCAAATCAACATTTGCTACATGTAAAACAGTTTTGTTCCGCACGTGGGAAAGGAACTGTGCAAAAACGGGACTCACCGGACTTCTTCAGCGTCCGAGCAAGTCTGTTGGGACAAGGAGCAGTGTGAGCTCGTCACTCCACACCGGTCCAGCATCCAAAATGGTGGCTTCCGGTTGGTGGAGGCTCTCCATCAACTGGAGAAGCTCACCAGCCTAAAGCCCGCCCCCAGCAGATCTGCAGGCATGCACTAGTGTGCACCTGCAAATCTGCACCAGAGCGCGGCAACGGAGCGACTTGGGGTCACGGGCTCCGTGCTTTTTAAAAACCTCTTAAAAGAGGTTTTTAAAAAGCACGCTGCTCGACCAGTTCCGGTCGCTCCGGAGCAGATTGAGGTGTGGAACTATGAAAAGTAGTCCGCCCCAGTCCACTCCACGGTGCAGAAGACCTCCGTCGGAGGTCGCTCTGCACCGTTTTAATAGGTCAGTGCTGAAAGGGCCTGAATTACAGTGACTAGGAAATAAATGCATATTGAACAAGCCAGCATGGTGTAGTGGTTTGGGCCCTGGGAAACCATGATTCAAATTCACGATCATCCATGGAAACCTATAGGATGACTTATGGCAAGTCACAATCTCTCAGCCTCAGAGGAAGGCAATGAAAAAATTCCTCTAAACAAATTTTGCCAAGAAAACCCGATGATATGCCTTAGGGCCAACATAAGTTAGAAATGACTTGAAGGCATACAGTAACAAATAAGTTATCTCATTATAATAATTGTTAATAAAGTCTATAGGTCATGATTTCTCTGCAAACTTGCAGAGAAACTGTCACCTGAAATTCCTTCAAATATATTACTTTCCAAAGCCAAGATTACTAAATTTGCTTTTCTCCAATGAAACACTGAATGCCTATATGGTTTCAGCATATGTGGTGAGAAGGAATTTTCACATTCAGCGGTAGATGCACCAAAAGGGAGCCTCCATGGTTGCTGTTCTGTGCCCTTCCCACCACTTGACAGCTGTCAAGACTTGAGAAGGGCTCCTGCTACTGTTAATAACTGGTGAGGAAGGGAGGGAGAGAGAGATGATTCAGACCATAGAGAAACAGCTGGTCTTAATTTGGTCATGGGGAGAAGAAATGAAGGTAGACTCCCAGATGGAGTGCACCTGCCTTTTCCTTCCTTCAGGAGCTTAGAGAAGCCAGATCTTCATGGACTGAATCACCTCCCTCTTCCCTCGCTTCTCCACTGGTTAGGGACATCAGCATCCTGAGGCTTGACAGCTGCTAGGTAGCATGAGATTTTTGGACAGAGCACAAGGGCTACAGAAATAGTCCTCCACAGTTGATCCAAAACAGGACTTACATGTCTGTAAGATACACTCATAGAGCCATAAGTCACTAATAAGATGCCAGTGAAAGTGAAAATACATGGAAAAATCCTCCTTGTATGTACCATATTTTAATACAATCAGCGTGCAGGATTCTACCATACTCTTTTCTTTGGAGGTCTAAGCTGTGCTAAATGCTCAACAGCAATGCTAGAAATATGAAGGCTGAAAGAAAAATTCATGGGCAAGGGAAATACTTAATCAGGGGAACAATGCCCGAATTTGCCACCTCTCGTCACTGCAACCCTATGGGACAGTTTTCTGCTTATGGAAACTTCTTTTGTTTAGCTGTTAAGACGAACATTGTAATTGCTGCTTTACAGCAATACCTTTGACTTTTTTCCCAGGCCTAAGAATAGGTCCAGAACACGTGGGGTCAGGGTGGGAGAATTCTAGCATGATATGGGAACTCTCATGGTACAAAGGGATGGAAGACAGACAAGTTTCTCTGTGTTCTAATATTTTGTGCTGCATCTATTATTCAACAATAAAATATTCTTTTAGGTCAGTCCTGCAAATGGATATATTTACTGAGGCCAAAGAGCTCTCTGGCTGAGAATTCTAAATGTCCCTCCCTAAACTGCAAACCCCAGGATTCCCCAGGATGTTGAAAGTGGAATAATAGTACTACAACAGTGTAGTGCAGAAATGGCCAGTCTGTAAAAGTAGTAGATATGGAAGAATGGTGCCATCAATGCTTCTGTGCTTGGTCACAGTAAGAACTAACCCTGCTGCTGCCTTGTTAACCTCCAAGGTCATACTTAAATTGGTATTGCAAATATGACGAGATTCCTTGATTTTATTTAGTATATTGATGTATCTATACAGATTTGGTCGTGCTTGTTTATTCTAATCTTCTTTGAAATTCTTTCCTGAAATGAAACATTTAACACTACTTTTTCTTTAACCCATCATCATTATCAACATCAGAGTCATCATATTTTGTTACATTTTCATCCTATTTTCCACTAAATAAATAGCATTCAAGGCAGGAAAAAAATATAATTAGAAACAGCAAAACAAAGCCATACCAATCCATGCAGACACCTCCCAGATGCACATGTAAGAGTAGATTTCCCATGCTGGCAGAGGGCTAGACAAGATAACTCTTGAGATCTCTTCCTATTTTACAATTGCAGGATTCTAATAAAACCAATAAATTCATTGCCATATTCAAAATCTTTAAAATTGCCATGCTGAATGTCAGAACAATTTAAAAGGCCATCACAACTGAAGTGTCTTCACGCGTACTCTTTGCCCCAGACATATCTTCTTTTTCAAAGCTAACATTTCTGTCAGGATGGATTTTTAAAAATCTGGGTTTTCTTATCTCCAAGGAGGAAGAGGAGGAAGGGAGATGTGCCAGGTTTAAAGCAGGGTGAGGGAAACCCGCAAAGCAGCCAGCCAGCTTTTGTATTCTGGTTAGTGGGAACTGAGGCTGTGTGGACTGAGGCTGACCCACGTGTCTTCTTATTAGACTGTTATGACACCATTCAGCCCCTGTTGTCAATGTCTGAATGGTGCCCAGGAAAAGCCAAAGCTGGCTAAAACAAATTACAAGGCATCTCGGCCCCATTTTATAAACAAAACCTGTGACACAACCCAAGCAGAGCCAAAACCAAAGTGCATCTGAAAGAGACTGACCACGAGGTAATTGTTTTTCTTTGTACAGATACAGCAGTTTCATGTACCAATGTGTTTCCTAGTGTATTTTGTGATAATTTTAAGCACATGTCATTTTACATTCTGTTAGGTATTGAAAATTCAATTGTAACCAGATCAATTGTTGGCATTATTTAATGTTATAATGTTAATCTTAATGCAATGAATGTTAGGGGATGTTTCTAGTAGCAATTATCACAACTTATATAGTTATTGTTATTGTCATAAAGATGACTTCAACTTGCAGTGACCCTATGAATGGAAGATCTCCAAGTCACCCTCTTGTCAACAGCCCTGGTCAGGTCTTGCAGACTCAGGGGCTTGACTTTCTCAATTATGTCTATCTACCTGTAATGCAGTCTTGCTCTTTCCTATTGCCTTTTGCCTTGCCAAGCCTCATTGTCTTTTCTAGTGAGTCCGGTCTTCTCCTGTGATGACCCAAGTATGATAGTCTCAGTTTAGTCATCTTGGCTTTTAGAAAAAGTTCATCATGGCGATTTGAAGTAGCCAGTTGGTAAATGTGTCCTCCTTTTTGCTTTACAAAATATGGTAAACCTAATCTTCACACATGACCTAACTGCAGCTCCAACAGGAATGCCATACTACAATGTGGGAGCAACAGAAGAAAAAGCCCTCTCCTGTGATCCCTCTGCAGGCAATGGTATTCTTGAGGGAACCTCTTGAGAGAGACATTTTCCTATGTACATCTGGGTAGCCCTGACTATACATTTCTTTTGTTCTGGAATAGGTATTCATAGGACCCTTTCACAGTACATAGTCATAGCACTATGTTTCCCTTTAATTGAACTTGTTCTTCCTAGGGAATCTTGGGACTTGCAGTATTGGGAGGGATGTTTAGAGTTCTTATCCAGAGAATTCTAGTGCTGCATCAAACTACAAACCCCAGGATTCCATAGGATGTTTCCACGGCAATTAAAGTGGAATAATAGCTCTCTGTGTATTATAAAAAGGTCCCACGGAGTAGTAGTTTTATTGCTGAGGTCAAAAAAAGATAGAATTAAAGTACTTACAGAAAGCTGGTTGACAAGTCTCCACATCAAAAGAGACATTCCTTTGTCTTTCGCATATGAGGGAAGCTCTCTTTCAAGATGGTGTCCGTAGCATTTGAAAACAAAGCATGCTCTTTATTTTTACAATCTTCTTTTGAGCCATAAGCAAGTTTTCCAGATTTTTGGTAAAAGTGGGTTGGCTAACACTTCAAGTATACATATGTATACTGAACAGCAAACCTATTGAAGTCAGCGTTACTTCCGGTATGGCACCCTGGGTGAGGACCCCCAGATATCATTTTGATATCAAACAATTCGGCCTTAGCCGGACTGGCTCACAGTTACCTCACTCCACATGTTTGTGAGGTTCTCCAGACAAGCACGGACATGAGTGCGGCCGTTAATGGTTTTGCATTCCATTCCTTATTGAAGCCAGCAACTCAAACCTCGCCTGCAGCTTCAGGGAACTTCCCGCCGCAAACTCCACAATAGCCACACAGCTGTCAGCCGAGATACTCTTTTATGTTGGGCCATCAACATCCCAGCCACGGTATTGTCTTCAAACACAAATCCTATCATGCTACCTTTCCAAATCCTTTGTCCAGCGCCAAAACTCCTTTTGTTCTCCTCTGGTCTGCCATAGCCGAAGGGCACAAACTCTCCTATAAAAACCCCTCACTTTCAACCAGTCTTCAGATCACTTTGGACTGCCATCCCGCCTTGCTGGCAGATGTCTAAGGGACTCCCCTCAGCTCTCCAGGCTGAGGTTTCTTCCCCGGAACCCCTCTTCTCTCCAGGACTACGAGACAGGTCGTATTGCCTCTCCCAAATAAACCTCCGTTTCTCTTTCCAAGCTAGTTAGTTTATGTTTTGTCTTCTGTGTTTCTATCTTTAATAAAATAATATTTGTTGTTTGGAAAAACCTTGTCTAACTTCTCTCTGACCCGCCGCTGTATACATTGGGTTAAAGATTTCGTTACATTACCCTGCCTCTCGCTAGCTAAGAGAGTGCTCCAGCTAATTTCCCAATTTGGTATTTTTATTTGGCAATCTGGGCACCCCTCCCGGGACCCCCCAAAACTCAGGGTAACATCAGTAGAACTTACTCTCAAGTAAATGTGTATGAACCTGGAGTCTCCTCTGGGAGTATACTCCACTGAACTTACTTTTGGGTCTTCCTTTTCCTTAAACATGCATAGAGTAATACTTTATTAAAATTCACTAATGAACATTCCTATCTCAGAGTAGATATTACATAGAAAGTATCAAAAACACAACATTGTTTGCAAATTCTGTGATGTGCAATGTGCATGAGTGATGTAACTTATGAGCAATATGGATGTACAGTTCTATCAGCTACTTCCTGAACACATATAGATCTATCTATGACAGTTGTTCTCTTCAGGCAGTTGACTACATGATATGGGACTGGCTGATACCATTAATTAAGGATAATGGTTTATGACGGAGATAAAAATAGAAACAAGCTTTTAAAGTGTGTATATTCTCATAACTGTACCTTGTTAATAGTCTTCCTGTTTTTTGAAAACACCTGGTAAGGTAACCAATTTTAAGTTTCTGCTTGGGTATGTCTTTCCCCTTCATTTGACTACCTAATTACTGTCTCTTGGGTTATTTCTTTGTACTGTGCTGTTTCCATTTCCATTTAACTTTATTTCTGCAGCTTGATAGTTTTGGTCCAGTAGCTCTGCTCAGTGGAATAGTTCTAGTAATGGCTGTAGAATCTGTGTCACTTCAATAAGGAATTCATTTATGGGGATTTTTAAAGTAACTGCTGGCTTTTTAAAAAAAAAATACGAAGCTTAAAGAGAAGGGATAAAAAGGTAGGCAAGTACTTAGACAATACTATCTCCCAATTTCTTCAAATCTAGAGAGTTTCAAAGTATCATTTCACAACTTTGCTGAAGTTCTACAGATACCATAGATTGCTTAAAATGGAAATGCAAGCAAATCAAGCCTTAACTCTCACTAGAAGCAAAGCTAACTAAATGAGTGCCTTTCTGCACTACACTGTTATAGTGCTATTATTCCACTTTCAACATCCTATGGAATCCTGGAGTAAACCACAAACCTTAGCGTTCCATAGGAGGTTGAAAGTGGAATAATAGCCCTATAATAGTGTACTGCCAAAAGGCCCTGCGTCCGTTACCCTTTGGGCATATAATGACTCACTGGAAAGGACAATTAATGCTTGGTAAAGCAGAAGACAGGAAGAAAAGAGGGAGACCCCACTAAAAGTGGATTGTTTCAGACAAGGAGATCACAGCTGTACAAGGGGACTTGATGGCTGGGAACCTCTCATTGATAGGGTTGCCATAAGTCAATGTCAATTTAATGGCAAATAACAACAGCGAATCTTATAGCATTGATTATTTATTTGCTTTATGCTTTGCACTTGATCTTTTCAGGAGAATGTAGTGCCCAAGGAACTTTACTTGTAGTGGCTGGAATCTTTAAGGAAAACTTATCGGAGGTCTATAAACTATTTTTATATTCAAAATCCTAAAGCTGTTTTATTTCTGCACACTAGGAGAAAGATTTGTAGGACTGCAATGGGGATATTGGATTGGGTTTGGCATTGTTGTGAGGTAGGAAGCAGTTTGTGGCAAAACTTGGAAAAGTTTCTGTTTTGGGGGGAAAGTTAGAAGAAAAAGGAGTGTATGAGTTTCATCATCACATATTATACATCTCTCTCTCTCTTTCTTTCTCTCTCTTCTCCCTCTCTTAGGATTTCATCCCTGGTGTATTGTCGGAACCAGTTTTGATTGTGAAACATTGTATGAAGGCTGTACATTATTATTAAACAAATTCTTGTGAATGCTAATAGTGATGTTCTTGGAAGGCTTCAGGAGTGTGTGTTCTACTGTATTATTTAAAGTACCGTCAGATTAGAATCTCTTTTTGGATACTAAAAAGGCCTTCATATTATTTTATTGGCTCCAAGTGTGCCCAGGCAACTAGAAAGAGTCACAGTGGTTCGTCGGCTCCTTTGGCAAATAGATTAGATTAGGTTTTTAATAACATCAGAGGAGCAATACAGCAAGCGCCAGAGTCTGGGACTGCATCAACCAACCACAGTTCTTTAATTATAGTGAGCTAGTAATTTGTTTTGTGAGACATGGCATGCTCCTGGAACTGCATTATAACTAGCTGATTAAATTCAGTAGATTCCTTGGAAAAGGCACTCGTGGGATGAAAGAACAGTGTGGCTGTCACATTATTTCTCACTGAAACTGATGGCAGGTACAGAGGTGATATAGCTATTATTGGCTTACACATCTGGAGGAGTTAAGGCTTGGAAAGTTGAACAATGTAAAGTTGATAGGATCTGTGGACAGCAGTTCCACATTCTTCCTTTTCAGACTTCCTCTGTTCTTCTTTTCATGTACTTATTTCCTCTATGAATTCTGAAAATTAAATGTACCCCTAGGTATGTACCCTTCCCTTCACCTCCTTCAATGTGGGCAATGTAGCACCTCTGGGCATCTCTGGAATGCAGTGGTATATATCCTCCACCTGTCCCATTTCAGAGGCTTTAAAAATGTCCCAGTTTCTCTCTCCTCCTGCTGCTTTCCCCTTTAGTCCTCAGCTTACTTCAATTGCTGCAACTGAGTTCAAAGTGCAAAAGTAGTTTGCACTCAATTAATTTAGTATGGGGAGAGAAGCTGAGGAGCTGGAATCTTTCCCTTTCCTGTTGGTTCAGGCAAAACCAAACCCCTGCACACCCTCCTAGCTTGTTTCTTCTTCCTCATTATTAACTTTTGAGCACACTGTCACATTGCTTGGACACACGTGTCCTGGTTTTCATCTGTGAAAGTTGAAGGAGATGGTGGTTTGCCTGGGATTGGATCCCAGGGAAAAACTCCAGGGCCTGCAGCCCAGGGGAGCTCTCAAATAATCCTTCACAGTGGCAGGTGATTGGGGGGTAGCACCAGGCAGTCTTGGCACCAACATCTGGGCCAGCATGGCCCTGCTGGAGCTGATAATGTTCACTGTATAATCCTTTTTTTTCCTTATTTTTTTTCAAAATATTCATATTTAGGTAGCCAGTGACTGAGCATGTACATACTTCTAGACAAAGTATGCGCAACTGTGAAGGCTAGAGGCCAATGTTAGCACACCAAGAGAACACATGGGACCACCCCGCCACAATGTTTGTGTTACTGAAAAAAAAAAACTTTTTAGATCCAAATGCACTCTAGGGGGCATGGAAGGGTTCTTACTATGGTCTTGGGGCCTTCCTGGCCCATTTTAGACCCAGGAGAGTACTTTTTAACAGGAAGTGAGCAGAAGTCACTTCCTGTTTACTTCTTCTTCTGAAAAAGGCTTCTCCTCTTCTGAGCATAAATTGAACTTGTGAAGGCAAAATATGGTGGAGATGCCTGCTAGAAAGCATTTGGGGCAAAAAAAAAACCCACAACAAAATCAAAAAACAAAACAGCAACAAGTACACACAAAAATACTTTTTTGGAAAAATGTTATAAAATTATATTTTGACCCCTAGGAGGGTGAGAGGGGCTCAATACATAGTGGAAACACCATCTACACCCTCTAGAGTTCATTTTGGGGCCTTTTGGAGCAAACTTTTTTTTTTTTAAATTGAACTCAGGGGGCAGGAGAAGGCAAAAAGGCCCCCAGAGCTCCATGTAGCCTGCAATCTGTACTTTGCCCGCCCCTGTTCTAGATGCTCATTTTTAAAAATTTTACAGTCATCTCTCCATATTCACTAGGGTTAGGGGCACAGGATCCTCATGAAAGTGAAAAAATCATGAATAACTCTAGGCTCTCCCAACCATATTTAACACACAAAAGAAAGTATGATCACCATATTCAATAATCCACTGTGGATTCCTTTGAGGCATCAGGGTTCCTTCACAAGGCAGAAGTAGCTGGCTGGTGGGTCTTAGTGCCACCTCCACTGCTTCCCCACATCATTTTTAATAGGGACTTAGAAGCTTCGTTGGCAGTTTCTCAGGCCCTTTTCGCATGGCATTTAATGCGCGAAAGGGCCCCTGCAGTGTCACACAACTGCAAGGAGCGGTCCACACGACGCACTCACAATTGCATGAAGCTCCAGGGCCTGGCAGGCACTGATCACACACTATTCCATTTTTGGCTGTGAGCTGAAAATGGTGCATGATCGCACATCGCTCCGGGGCCCCGCGCACACTTGCCATGTGTGCAGAGCTCCAGAGCCATGGCGCTTGCACTTCCTGCCCCAGCCACTGCAGAAGGAAGAGGAGGAGCTTTCGCACGAGCAGTCAGCAGCTGCGGAGCTGAAGGAACTGGGACATGAGAGTCTCTTGCTAGAGGCTGCTTGCATGATCCCTGCACCCCAGCTCAGCAAAAAGGTGAGTTGCAGAAAGGGTCTCAGTCTCATGAGGCTTGCAGTCCCTATTAAAAATGGCATAGGGAGGCAGCAGAGGTGATAGCAAGTAATCTGTGAATATCCAAATCTGCAAAACCTGCAAATGTGGAGGGCTGATAGTACTTTACAAATATATCATGCTTTACAAAGTCAATGTATTTAAGAGAAGCAGACCCCAGATTTTTCTTTAGTTTTGATGCTGCAGTGATTTCAGTGAAATTAAGTGCGACACACAGTCCATGTTAAATATTTCTTTATATCAGGACAGTCAAATTGTTTTCCTTCCTTCCACCCATTCCATAAGACCGCTGGGGTCAAGGTCTAACAGTATCTATATGCACCATGGCTTAAAAGCTAAGAGCCCATCCAATTCCTTTTTTCCTAACTAAGCTGTTCACTTAGGTGACAATTGGAAAAGTAGATCTGTTGGAGCTTTGGACTATTAAGTTTCTGGATTATAGCTCCTGGAATCCCTCTGGAACCATGGCCTGTAATTCTGCCTCTTAGCTACACTAGCTCTCTGAAGATTAAAAGATAAACTATCCAATGACAGTTACGCATGGGGATCTTCAAAGCTGCTGCTCTTCCATTTTCATTTTGTTCTTGGGAAACAATTTTTTAAATGGAATGATTACTGTTCCTTGAGTACTCCCCTGTTACTTGTTATTCAATTTTTATCATTACTCATTAGTTTTTCTTTTCTTTTCTTTCAAAATATCTAAGAATAAATCAACAGATAAATAATCACAGAAATGGCCTACATTTTTTAGCAGGGTGAATCACAGCAAAATGCTCTCAAAATAGATTCTTACCAGAGAAATAGTAATAAGCAAAAGTAACGCATGCACATTACTCATTACATGGAAAGGATAGTGATATCACAAGACGTTGCATTATTTTGTGAAAGGCATATCATTATCTCCTGGAGTCATGTGTTACTTTCAATATGTCACTTTCAAACTGTGCTTTAAAAAGGGACTTGGACCAAGCTGCCCGTAAAACAGAGGACTGTCTTATGTAAATTAGAACACATGTTCAACTTAGTTCAAGTTCCACCAAACAGTGAAATCCTTGTTGATACAGGATCCTACGTTTTGCTTAGAACTTGAGATGTTGCGCAGCCAAACTGCCTCAAGTCTTCAATCCATTTTTTTAGTCCAGAGTAGCCTCTGTAACCACAGAGATTAGCCAACCCTATGCCTTTCCACATATGCTTGTAAGCATGTTGTCGAAGTGGCAACAGATTTCTTTTGACAGAAGCAGTTTCCATCAACAGAAGGGAGACCCTCCACATATGAAAAGGGCTCTTGATTTAAAACATTATCCCTAACATTGTCTTTGTTCATTAGTATATCCATGGAAATCCATCGTTGCCAGCCGGTCCCTCCCTACACTGCAAACCCCAGGATTCCATAGGATGTTGAAAGTGGAATCATAGCGCTATTAACAGTCTAGTGCAGAAATGGCCTTCAACTCCTAATTATTACAACCCTATTCTAGGGTTTTCTTGGCAAGATTGAGTCAGAGGAGGTTTGACATTGCCTTCTTTTAAGGCTGATAGAGTGTGATGCAGTGGGTTTCCATGGCTGAGTGGGGATTCAAATCCTAGGCCATTTCCACACGACACTGTTATAGTGCTATCATTCCACTTTCAACATCCTGTGGAATCCTGGGGCTTGCAGTTTAGAAGGGGCATTTTGAATTCTCAGCCAGAGAGCTCTTTGGCTTCAGTAAACTACAAACCCCAGAATTCCACAAGAGGTTGGAAGTGGAATACTAGCACTATAACAGTGTAGTGCAGAAATGGCTGTACTGTCCCAGGGTCCCAGTCCAGCACTCAAACTACTATACCATGCTAGATCGAATAGCTAGCTTTATCTCCTTGAAAAGAAACATGTGAATTTTCATGCCAGCTTTAAAAAAATGTAACATTTAAGTGTGGGTTTTTTTCATTTAACACCTGTCATTTTCACTGTTTTAAATTCCTAGTATTTCATTTATAATATTTAATTAAGCACAAGCTACATTTTATTTGACTTTCCTCCTTCAGTATAATGTCTTTATCACCAACCTTTGCACTGACTGATTGCCTTAGTAAGTAGTTGTCATCATTTGTACATTAATGAATATTTGTCAAGTCTCTGAAGATGTACTTTACTACTTAGCATTTTTATTAGACTATGCCCCCAGATACCTCTTTTGCTCAAATCAGTATTCATATTCTAAATAATATATAAAGCATACGTGTTTACTTCCCTTCTCATCTTATTTCATGTACCTTGTCCACCCCACCCACACCAGCCCAGCTGAGTTACCTTAAATTTTGAAGCTGTAATTCTCACTAATTAGGACTTATCTGATTTTTTAAAGCAGAATTGTTCAGCCTTTGTTTTAGCTGATTTATTCCCTGCACATGGCCTTGAAATGTATTTTATTTCACAATGATCTGATTTATCACAAACTTGGTATTGTATAACTTCAAAGAGATGTATGGGCCAGCATCATAATTGGTTGGGTTGAGTGCTTGGATCACTCTTTTGTGACACTCACCAAGCTAGATACTCATCTCTTCCTACACTTTCTGGGCTGGATATTCATAGAATCACAGAGCTGGAAGAGACTACAGGGGCCATTCAGCCCAACCCCCTGCCATGCAGGAACACCCATCAAAGCATTACCAACAGATGGCCATCCAGCCTCTCCTTAAAACCCTCCAAAGAAGGAGACTCCACCACACTCCAAGGCAGCATATTCCACTGTTGGACAGTTCTGACCATCAGGAATTTATTCCTGAGGTTCAAGTGAAATCTCCTTTCCTGCAACTTGAATCCATTGCTCCTTGTCCTAGTCTCTGGAGCGGCAGAGAACAATTCCGCTCCCTCCTCAACATGACATCCCTTCAAATATTTAAACAAGGCTATCATGTCCCCTCTTAATCTTCTCTTCTGCAGACTAAACATACCAGCTCCCTAAGCTGCTCTTCACAGGGCATTCACCCTTTCCTATATCTATTGGGCGAGATATTCACTCTTCATTCACATATTGTGCTGAGTTCTCATTCCTTCATGGCTATACATGGCTGCTAAGCTGTACACTACTTGGTAGATCGTATCTTGTGAAAGCTTGGTTTCCAGTGATTTTATTGGAAACAAGAAACATTTACTGAATTTTTAGCAAGCAGTTGTTTCTGGAACTCTGAAATTCAGCTAGGCTGCTGCTTGTGTAGACCTAAAAGGCATGTGTGTGGATGAAGGCTACACCTGTGAGGGAAGGAAAAGCAATATGGTGGTGCTACCTTGATCCCTGATGTCTCAAGTAACATTTTAGGTGCCAGTTTTATAAATAGCTTCCCACTATTATATTGCTTCTGTATGTATACAAATTAGCCATTTAAGACTTTCCCAGCCAAGCTGCTATTCACTTGGACTAAAGTGACAAGTTAAATTAATGGCTTAGCTGTTCATGTAACTGAAGATCAGAAAACTAATTTATTAGCACATCAGTTCAATTAAATTCTACCACAATTGTATTTATATTCTTAATTAGAACATGTGATTTTTCCCTCCGTTTAATTTAACTGATATGTGCTTAATTTGTCGCCTGTCCTAGGGAGAAGACAGAGGAAAGTTAATGGATGCTAACAGGGTCATAACTTTACAAGGATCAGCAGCCACTTCAATCCCAGTTCTCCTAATCTTGTATTCAGTGTGGACCCTCCTATCAACTGACATAAAGGAAAGGACAATTCCATCAAAACTCTTTCTATTTCACTGCTGATAACCCACTCTCATTCAGCTTTAGGAACAGAGCTCATTTCTGTTACCTCACAGGGTCTGAGAATCTTGGGAAAAAAGGAGAAAAAAGGATAGAGAAAGCTATTAATTATCCATTGTTCAGGAACATGTAGGTGTTAACTGACATTTGTATTTGATATTACCACCCAACATCCTATCTATACTGGTGAATTCAGTGACTGAGAATCTGCCGCAGCCCAGCAATGGCATTCTAAGAAAAGTGTCATGTTATGAAATGTGTTATCAAAATACATGCCACTGGAGCCTAGAACATGAAATATTTTAATTTTCATAATATTATAGCTGCCAGGAATTTATGAAGTAAGCTGGGCCCCAAATATGACTACTTGCTCATACTTATGGGTCAGCTTACCTCATCGCCTTCAAATAGTTAATGAGAATACTTAAATTATTTATGACTTATTACTTTTGTACTTCAGGTAAGAGACTATGGTATTTGCAACCAAGCAGTAAGCTTTAGCAGATAATTTATACATCTAATGATGTCCTGGAATGTGAACTGAGAATAATTTTGAGTGGCATTCATCTTAGTTTTTATTCCTTGACTCTCATGGGAATAGTTGTTTATTTCATTTTAAGTGCATGTTCCACGATGGATTACAGGTGAGTGATATAGAAAGAATTACTGCATAGTACTGTAATGAGCAGAAAGGGAGGGAAAATAACTAAATCAATCTCCAGCTGTGACTTCCTGCAGGCACTTGTGGTACTTGTCAATCTGCCAGACCCATCTGATTTCCAATTATGATGACAGCAAAATTCAGACTGAAACATAAACGAGTTCAGATATTGGGGTTGCCATTCTTAGGATGATGGTCTCCAATAAGAGCTGGCTGTAAAAGAAGCATGATAGGACAACACAGAAAAGTGTTCTATGAAGGCAGTTTGAAAGTTTGTCAGAGCTGTAACAGCTACAGCCTTTGGGTTGGTACTTGAAGTCTGATCAACACCTGCAGTACATCTCTTGATTTTCAGCATTGATAACTTAGCACTTGATGATTGCCATATAAAACCTGTGAGTTGTCTGCAGTGAAAAGTACTGCATCAGCGTTGACAAATGATAAATTTAAGCTTCAGCCTATAGTCACTTTCAGGACAATCCTGTCTTTTAAACTGGAGTTCTCTGAGGTTGGAGAGAGAAGCTTTGCTCATTACTCTTCTGCTCTTGTTGTTGCTGCTAGAACGATTGAAACTAATAGAATAGAAATTATTTACAGCAGATTTATGAAAGATGTAACTTTTTTTTACATAATGGTGGCATGGTCAAAGATCAAGAGGATTTGGGATCCTGGAATTCCAAAACCCTTCCCTACTCTATCTATGTTGTTGTGTGCCTTCACATCATTTCTGAATTATGGTGACCCTTAGGCAACGTAACATTTTCTCAGCAAGATTTCTTTGGGGGAGGGTTGGCTGCTTCCTTCTGAGGCTGAGAGGCCTATGGTCACCCAGTGGGTTTCCATAGCTAAGCAGGGATTTGAACCCTGGTCTCTAGAGCTGTAGTCTAGTATTCAAACCACTGTACCATGCTGGCTTTCTATCCATGCTTCCCCTTATATCCCCTCCTTTTGTCGTCCAACCCACGAAATGAAGAGACCACACACAGGACTTGGGTTGAACTAGGGCAATTTATTAATATGCCTAATTAACATAAAGAGGGAATTGAACTTGAACTTGAACTTCTGACCTGAGAAAGAAGGGGGGTCAACAGCATGTGCAGACTAGGGCAAGAGTCAGCTCCCGACCATCTTCCCTAGCCCGTTGAGCAAGATACCGGGCCCCAAAGCCAACCGCTGGAGGTGGATTAAGACCTTGGCCAGCCCTTGTCTGGAAGGTGAGCCCCAAATGCCCACCCCCCCGGCACACGACGAGTGGGGTGAGCCCAGGGCCCTCCTCAAGGATAGCATTTATCCTACACCAAAAGGGTGCCATAGGTACTCGCCGCAGCCCTAGACACCCCCCCATACCAGCCTAGGTGACAGCAATTGTGTCTGTGGAGACCTATTTATCACAAATTAAGACACCACCCTGTGAAGCCAATTACCCAACCCTTGGCGCAGTGTAGGGTAGCCGGAAAAAACCCCCAAACAGGGGGAAAAAATTCCTACCCGGCCCCGAAGCGACCAGTTGATCTTACACTGAAATCATTGGGAGGGAGGGTGGGTCGCCGAAACAAAATAGAGGCTGAGGGGGAGGCGGGGCAGCCTTAAAAGAGCTTGCAAGCCCCACCTCCCCCCATCACCCAGATGTAGTGTTCTCTCCTCGCGGGAGGACGGCAAAGGCCTCCCCCCGCCACCCGTTGTCACGTGGGGGCGTCTGGGGACGAATTCCCTCTCTATACCTTGCAGAAAATAATGGATCTATACTATGGCTCCTGAGATGTTGTTCCAGCAACCATAGGATTGTACTATCATTATGGGAACTACCACCAAGTGGAGTGCATGTATGAATCAGACCCAAATCCTAAAAGCATTCAGCAGACTCTCCTTCCAAGATCCATAGTATTTGCATGCAGCTGAAGCCCCTTGCACAAAATTATGGTTTGATCAGTCTTGAGAGGTTAACTTTGTTTCTTTTTTGCAATAATACCAAGGATCACCAACCACAACCAAGTGCAAAAAAGGGGCACAAGCAGACATTTCCTAAGAATCAAAGAATAGAATGCTGCTGAGCATATGCTCACCTTAAGAAGTTGTGAGCAATATGAATACCTTTCACAAAAATCCAGTTTTTCATGCATAAGTGTTCATTTTCGGAAGTCTAATTTAGTAAGGGGAGGTAGGAGAGCTTTGTAACTACATTTTAAAAAAAAAGAATCATGGTAAACCCTTGGTAATCTATTGCAAGTCATCCACAGATCCACCCCTTGATCCTTACCTACCATTTGTCCATCTCAAAACCAATCCTCATATGGAAGATCCAAGGTAAAACTGAAGATGCACGTCCTAGAAATGAGCATCCAGGTTTGAGTTTGTAAATGGAAAGTAACAAATGAACTAGCACATTTATATAGGGAAATATCCCTTTGCATAAGGCACTAAGGGAAAAATGGCTTTCTCTATTAGTAAAATAATTAAAGATGCAGTTGGAAGAGTGGTGATGGGAATTGTTTTGGCTGCTAATGATTCACCATCTGTGTCATATTTAGCTGATTTGCTCAGTAGATGGGAGTGAATTAAATAGCAATATTTGGCTTTTATTTTCAGATTTCAACACCCTTAGGTACAATTAATTTACTCTGGATCTACTGAGGCTTATTACTATGATCTAATGCAGTTCCTTCTTCAACTGCATATAATGTACAGAAACTAAACCTTTGTTTCAGCTGAACCATGCAAGCTGAACCTGTTAATAAAAAATAAATAAGTACACAACTGTTGCCAACATTACATTTGCTTGATATAAAGACTGGGGATGACTCGAAGTCAGCACATGTTTCACATTACTGCCCAGAGGCAACACACACTATTTACCTCACAGATGTCAATTAATGCAGACAACATTTCTACAAGGAATTGTCTAACACTGACAAAGAGACAATCATTCTTTGGTCATTTATCATCTTATGTGTGTGTTATGTGCCTTCAAGTCACTTGTCGACTTATGGTGACCCCATGGTCTCACAGGGTTTTCTCAGGCAAGGAATACTCAGAGGTGGCTTGCCACTGTGCTCCACTGAAATATCGCCTGAGGCACCTGGTATTCTTTGGCAGCCTCCCATCCAAGTACTAATCATTTATCATCTTACTGTACTGCAAATGCACATATCCGAACTGTTCTGATCATGAAGTACAAAAGCCATGTTAAAATAACAGGAAAACTGAATTCATTCCCCTTAAGACAAAGAGAAAGATGACAGAGGCCCTGATCTTGGAGTAGGGCAGAACAGGTGGTGTGCACTGCTGTATTTGAAGTATTTTCTGTGAAATAGACTGTTGATTCAGTCATTGCCAATGCAGGTCACCAGTTGATTGAGAAGTAGTGCCTCTCAAGGCCTTTTCGCATTAAGTCTTCTCGCGCGAGCGGGGGAGGGCGGCTCACGCAAGAAGCCTTCTCCGGGAGGCTGCCACTTCCCCCCTCCTTCCTTTCGCAGGCGAAGGAACGAGCGGGGAAGCGGCAGCCTCCCGGAGACGGTGGCGGCTCACGCGTCCATCCATTCCCCCCGTGTGCGCGAGAAAGGCACTCATCCCGTCCGCCCCCCCCGCGCGCAAGAGAGAGAAAGGCGCTCGTCCCGTCCGCCCCCCCGCGTGCGCGCGAAACAGGACGTGTCGCGTCCGTCGCGCTAGCGCCCCGCCCCGTCCCTTCCTTCCGCAGGGGCGGAGGGAAGGAAGCACGACCCGGCCGGCTCCCGGACGCTCCGCACGAGAGGTAAGTGCGCGCGGGCGCCGGGAGCGTTGCGTGAGCGCGGGTGATTTTCGCTTGGAAGCGAAAATCAAAAAAACCGCGCTCGCGCCACTTCAGCCCCGTGAGCCCGGCGGAAGTGGGAGTGCATCGTGCAGAGCAACGCTCCCACTCCCCCGAGGCTCACGGGGCTGTCGCGCGAGAAAAGGCCCATGCGAAAAGGGCCTCAGTTTCCCTACAAACATCCCAAATAGTTGTTAGCAGTGATGTAGACTCAAGTCAATTGACTTGGACTCAAGTCAGACTTAAATCATTTCAATGACGCAGCTTGGACTCAATTCGGCAATAAATGACGCACTGACTCAACTCAAGACTGGTATATTTTTAGTGACAGACTTGCTGCCCTTGCTTCAGTAATATAACACATTCATGCAGAAACCTTACAACCTTGAACAACACTTCCATTCCTTTTTGCCTACTGGTCATATGACAATCTGCCTCAAGCCCAAAGTGTGGGGAATTTCTCAGAGGGGAACAGCAACAGCAAGGATTAGGCAACCAGCTTGAGGCAGGGTTGAGGTCTGCTCAGCAGCCTGTCCCCACTGCATATCAGAGGATACTTCTAAAACTTTACCTAAGAACAGAAGGCAAGACCCACCTCCAGAGTGCAGGGAGTGTCTCTCAGAGGGGGACAGCAAATGTGTTATGCAATGGGCTTGAGAAAGACCCATCCTTCTAAAGCCTTTGAAGCTTCAGTAATAGGGACTAAGAAGGATCCTACTCCCCACTTCCGAAGTCACAGGCTCTTTTATGTCCATTAACACAAAAGCCTCCAGTTTCAAGAAGGGGGAATAAGAAGGATCTTATTCCCCACTTCTGAAGCTGCAGGTGGCAAGATAACATATGTGGAGGGATAACTCTACTTAAATTGTTGAAACTAACTTTATTCGACCCTGTCCAGAAAGTCTGGAATATAGGTTGGGGTATAAAGTTAACTCCCACTCTTGAGTCTTGACTTGAAAGTATCTTGCAAAGACTTGAGACTTGACTTGAGACTGGAGTAGAAGACTTAAATACATCACTTTGAAATGAATGTTACAGAACAAGCTTTGGGGCTAGCATGTGCTGTCCTGAACCTGCAAAGGACCCCGTCCATATAGCATCCACTATTTGTAACTGGAAAGTTGTGCTTGCTGTGAGAATCTTTTCTTTTTGTCCTTGTAGGTTATTTGTTCACAAAGGGTTAAATGCACTTCAATCAGAAGGCAAGTCGAAGAGTGTCAATCTATCCAGCAAGAAGAATCCTTTCAGGTTCCATAATTACTTCAGTCTACTCCAGATAAGTGCCTCCTGAAAGACAAAAAAACTCATAACTGATCTCACTGGCAATAGTGGTGTCCTGGATCACTTTTTCTACTAAGGTGCTGGTGAGAAAGATATTTGGGAAGGAATCCCCTTAGTTGTTAGGTATGTAGCCAGAGCTATCTTCAGCTTTGTAAAGCCCTTAGGAGAAGGAGAGGTCAGGTCTCAGCAGGACCTTGAATTGGACATGCTTTGTCCTATACATAAATTTAGGAAAGGAGTAGTGAGTGCGAGTGTAGTATGAAGACAAGCAAATAGGCTTTTGTAAGTTGTGTGAGAGAGACAGTTTTATTTCCTTATTGGAGTTTTCTTTAAGAGGCAAGAAGGACTCACATCAAGGGGAAAAAATGATCAGGCCAATGGGGCCATTTTTATAGTTTGGTGAGGCCCTGGAGGAGCTACAAAAACAATGGAAAGCGAGACAGAAATCCTGCTTCTTCCAGAAGGCAGAATCAAAGGCTCAGTTGGAAGAGGCTGTCAAATTTGGATAAGCTTGTCTAATCTTTGACTTTTGATTCTGTTGTCTGACTGAAGTAGGCTTAAACAATTGTTGCCTGGTCTCCTGTCCTCTAAGATGAAGAGAATATTTTTTTTCCCATGAAAAGTGCTATTGTGTGAACCAATTACCTTTAGCTAGGAATTTTATATCAGCCTCACCCTGGAAGAATCCACACAGGAATGTATGCTGGTACCTAGGCCATTTCTGCACTAGACTGTTACAGTGCTGTTATTCCACTTTCAACATCCTATGGAATCCTGGGGTTTGCAGTTTAGGGAGGGGCCTCAAAGGTCCCTCCCTAACTGCAAACCCCAGGATTCCATAGGACGTTGAAAGTGGAATAATAGCACTATAACAGTCTGGCATGGAAATGGCTCTGGTGTTCCATTGTGTGTCTTGTCTTTCAGAGCTAAGTTTCTGTTTCTGTTTCATTGGGAGGATCAGACAAACATTCAAATAAAACAGGCAACTGAATGAGAAGAAGTGGTTCTGTGGTTTTTAAATTTTTTTTTTTTTTTGCAGTATTTTTCATTTTTTAAAAGTTAATTATTTCACCTGTGATCTAGGCAACTCCAGCTCTATACAGACAAAATTATGTCCCTTATTGAAAGCTACCCAGTAATTATTTAGAAGACTATAGGAAATCAACATAAGTTCATCTATATTTGAGATAGGGGAAGCATAATAACCACTATCAAGGCATCTGACAGAAAAAAGAAAAGGCTGGAACTACTTCTACCTTGAAGAAAACCATGTTAATTTCTGCATCATTATATACACTGGCCTAAATCAGAGTACAGCCATTGGTGGGCATCTTGTTGGTTAGTCCTGAGTAGAGTAGACCCACTGAATACATTTCTGAATGGTGAGTCAGCACTTAAGTAAACCCCGTTCTTTCAATGAGTTTACTCTGGGTAGGAGTAATAATAGGATTTTGGCTACTGAATCAGTTGGGTTCACCTAGGTGTTGACTCATCATTCAACAGTTAATTCAGTGGCCTACTCTAACTTTTTTTAAAATTATTATTTATTTGTATCCTGCCTCTCCATATGGATCGAGGCGGCGAACAACTTACAAATAGCATGTATTTTAAAACATTTCTATACATGCCCCCAACAAGCTGGGTACTCATTTTACCAACCTGCGGAAGGATGGAAGGCTGAGTCAACCTTGAAGCCCGGCAGGATCGAACTCACAACCTTGTGGGCTTGCAGTACTGGCATTTAACCACTGCGCCACCAGGGACTGAACATTCCATAATATAGAGTCAACTTATACTCTAGGTTAGTTAGAGGCACACTCACCCTTTAACAAATGCAAAGTCTCAAGGACAAACATAACCATTGATGAAATGCAGAAGATGAAGAGATTTATGTTGATGATCTTTTCACTGGGTGGCTCTGAAACACTGTGGGAATTGGTGCTGGAGGCTGCAAATAGAGGGGAAAATCAACCAAGATTGTCCCCCACCTTCCACTCTCCACCAGTGAGAGCATTCTGAGTAAAATGATTTGCAATCTATTTAAACTTCTTAATTTCTATAGTGCATTTTTAGTTAGCATATTTTTTTATTTTACATTTTAAACTGTTTTAAAGTGTTCTGTTAATTTTTCTTGCAAACTACCTTGAGATCCCTTAATACAGGTTGGGGTATAAATTAAATAGCAACAAAAACAACAACTGTGCTCTGGCAAATGTCCTATAGCTGAAAAAGAATCTGAATCTAAGGGCCATTTCACACTACACAGGTATAGCACTATTATTCCAGTTTAACTGCCATGGTTCCATTACATGTAATAATGGCGTTTGTAGTTTGGTGAGGCCCTAGAGGAGCTCTCTACCTGAGAACCAGAACAACCATTCTCTGAACTGTACATCCCAGGATTCCATAGGATGGAATCGTAGTTTAAGTGGAATCATGGAGTTATAATTACGTGGTGTAAAAGGGCCCCCTTAATATCTGTCCTTCAACAAAAGAATAGTCATGACTGTGCAGCTGTAGGCAGGAAAATGTTTCTCTCAAAAGACCCTCTTAAGGCTGCCTTTGCTTACAGAAGATTCACAGCAGAAGTTGTTTCCTTGTCCTGTTTCTCCCTGATGGTGGAAGGCACTTCAGTTGGAGCTGTAGTTAGATCATGGGGAATTCTGAGGGTTGTAGTCTGGGGAGGTATTACATTTCTCTGGCTAAGAATTCTAAATACCCCTCCCTAAACTGCAGATCCCAGGATTCCATAGGATGGGACCAGGACAGTTCAGGTGGACTCATGTTATCTTGTGTGTATTGTGCATGTACTATTCTGTAATAATTATAAGAGTCTTGCAAATCAGCCCTGCCTTGTCATTGTTGTGTGCCTTCAAGTCATTTCTTATTTATGGTAACCCCAAAGTGAACCTATAATGGGGCTTTCTGGGCTGAGAGTGTGCGATGCGCCCAAGGTCATCCAGTAGGTGTCCACAGCTGAGCGGGGAATTGAACCCTGGTCTTCAGTGTCATAGTTCAATGCTCAAACCACTATGCTATGCACATGTGTACATTTTAAATGTTAATTGTTCTATCTTACCAGTTAAATAAATTACATTATAGAACTTTCTTTTTTCTCTGTGGCATATGAAAACTCTTGTTTGGGCCAAAGGTGACCCCTCCTTTGAACCAGATCTGAGCAAGAACAGACATAGGCATCCACACATGGAACGAGTGTGCCCAGTAATTTACAGACAAAAAGAGATGGGATCACTTTGACAGCCCCATTTATATTTTAGGTGCATTTCTAATTGAACAAAAAAGACTGCCAATCAACCATGATTTGCCATTCCTTATTGCAAATGGTTCTGAAACCAGCATGGCATGAGGGTCCTTTTTGTTTTTCTCAATAATTAGGATTGAAAAATGTACTTATTATATGCACTGTAGAGCAAGTTGATTCACTTCCACAGCTGTTTTTGAATGGAGGTAAAATTGGCGAGCGAAGCAATCAAAGCTCTTGATTAAGATGGAAAACCCCAAATTGTCTTCACTTTCACTATGAAATAAATTGGTGGTGGCCTTCCATAAAAAAAGATTGTGTACAGGAGCTAATCAGTTTTGAGGTGTTATTTCACTACTGCAGTAGCCCAACCAGAGATAAAGGAACCCGGCATAACAGGTAATGCTTTCTCAGTCCTTCCTGACTATATGTGTTTTATTATATTTTCAGTTTTTTTTGGAAAGTTGCCTTGAATCCCAGTCTGAGGGCCTTTCTGTACTACACTGTTATAGTGCTATTATTCCACTTTCAACATCCTGTAGAGTTGTGGGGTTTGTAGTTTACTAAGGCCAAAGAGCTCTCTGGCTGAGAATTCTAAAGGCTCTCCCTAAACTGCAAACCCCAGGATTCCACAGGATGTTGAAAGTGGGATAACAGCACTATAAGAATGTAGGGCAGAAAGGCTCAAAATCTTCCTTCAGAAACATTTGTTCCTACCCTGAAAAGCAGCTGAAATCTTTGGCCTGAAAATGAAGTATGCCAAGGTAAAGTGGCCATTTTCCCCACTGTTATGCAAAATATTATTTATAATAGCATAGATTTTTATGGATGAGATCCAAATGAGGGTTGCATAGTATAAATCTCCACATGTTGCTTTAAGCACTGCTTATGCTACATAAGCTTTGTGTCATCTGGCAATGTTGCACAAAAGAATGCATGCCCAAATGTGCAACTGATTGCCTATGTGCATATGCATGAGTCTACATGGCCATAGGCATATGCATGTGCGCATATCTGCATGTGCAACTGCATGTACAACTCCACTTATGAAACCTTGAACTCAGTGGAGATATTTCTCATCAGACAAAAAATTCCAGCTGCTTCTGTTGAGGGACTTGCACTCATGAAAGGGACCAACAGGATCTAGCCAGCAGTCCTTCGTTCAAATACGGAAGCTAGCAGAGCCAGCACTGTTGCTACTTAGGAAGCCATTAATCTGAGTATATTTCTTACTTTCTGTGGTTCACCGAAGTGATAAAGAGAACAGGCATGTCAGAGCAAGAAGGGGACAGTGAAAATATACTCAATTACTTAATTTTCCTTTTACTTCGGGTTCTGTGTGAAATTTGAAATCTCAAGGGGATGATCTTTCAAAGTTGCTGCTGAATTTTTCATTATAAGTAATTTAAACTAAGGAGGAAGAGTGTAAGTAACATTTGCAATGGAACATCATCTTCTCAGCACCACACCGTTCTGACCCTCATGGCTAACTTTGGATGCTGCTCATCAAATATTGAACAGCTGTTAGTATAATTGCATTCACTGCACAACCTTGCAAAAAAAATAATCAAGATTGAACTTGCCAGGCCACTTTATAAAATAAAAAGGAAGTCTTTCATTGAAGAAAAATATTTGGAGTGCCTGTAAAGCTAATGGAACCTACAGTCCAGAATCCTAATCTGCAGTCCAGAAGAGTTCATGGAACTGGACCAGAGCTTGGAGAAATTACCTTTTTGAACTACAGCTCCAGAATCCCCCAGCTAGCATGGCCACTGGGGAGTTGTAGCCTCAGTTAGTAACTTTTCCAAGCACTGGATAGGACAGCAACCACAGTGCAGTAAAACACGACTCCGTAGATCTGGGAAATGAAGGTTTGCCCTTCCACCCAAATGATGATGCCGGATGCAAGAGCTAGATGAGATAAGATCACAACTTTATTAACTTTAAGCCGCAAATGGGGTGTATGAGCCATTTGTATGTAGGAATCTGATTAAGCCAGGTCTTCCATCCAGAGATTTCTGGGCTTGAAACCCAAGCTATGGACCCTGCAGTTTATCCTAGCCTCATCCTAAGAAGTGTTCATAGGGTCCCAAGTGATTCTCCCAGGTAATGCTGGTTTGTACTCTTAGATGAGGAAGTCATCCTGGAACAAAAACCCACTATACATCTCCCCTCAAGGCAGTCAACAACGATAGGGAAAAGGGGGGAATTTTTCCCCTCATTGAAAGCTTTCAAAAAGAGCCCGTTGATGCTTAATGTCCTCACCCTGCCAGTTACGACATAGGAGTAATGCTTAACCAGTTAGCCAACAGACTCAAACTCTATATAGAGTGAAAAAGGCAAAAGAACCATGTGTGATAAAGTTCTGGGAATGTGGCTATCTGCAATGTCATGACAGCCTGGAAGCAGGTGGCTAGGCAACCAGAATAGCATTTTGGTAGGAAAACCCGGCACCGTAGTGTGTGGGAGGGGCTTGTGATGGAGAGAAAAAGTTATACAAAACCAAGTTCCTGTGGGTATTTGGATTCCTTCAGGAAGAGCCTAGCAAGGGAGCAGAGTCCTGTCAGTCAAAGAGTGTGGCTGTTTTGGAAGGTTTAGTTCTCAATGGAAGCCTAGAGAGAGGCAGAAGAGTAAGTGAACCTTAGTAGAATCTGGTCAGAGAGCGTGACCCAGATTGGGGGGTTAAACCTTTTGTGGGAGCCTAGCCAAAGTGATATTATATGATACTTGTGCCTTATATGAAAATCTAAGGATATAACTGAACTGTTTCTGAGCAGACAGTTACTTGTTATATTGTCTAAAAAGTGCACTGAGGAAATGTATCAATCTTGACCTGCATATGAAGTCTAACATGATACTATATTCTTACTGTTATCTTAATAAATGTTTCAATTTATCTTTGCAAACATTGACTTGAATTGAGCTGTATACAAGTTATAAAACAACACAGAAAACACGCTACCATAAAATTGTTAAGTGGTTCTAAACAAACATTGAAAACTCTCACCCTTTTACAGAAAGGTGGTTTTGTGTTATAAGTGGGGAGGCACAACTGTGTGTTAAAGACATGGCACCACACCAGTCTAAGGCCATTTCCACACTAGCCTGTTATAGAGTGATGATTCCACTTTCAACATCCTCTGGAATCCTGGGGTTTGCAGTTTCGGGAGGGGCCAGATGGGGAGAGAGCAGAAACAGTGTCCATTTCCTCACCGGGCTAGTAAAATGGTGCAGAGCAACCTCCAACGGAGGTCTTCTGCATCGTAGAGTGGATTAGGGCAGACTACTTTTTGTAGTTCTGTACCTCAGTCCAGTTCAGAGCAACCGGAACTGGTCGCGCAGCGTGCTTTTAAAAACCTCTTTTTAGAGGTTTTTAAAAAGCACGGAGCACGCGACTCCGTGTTGCTCCGTCCCTGCTCTCCGGAGCAGATTTGCAGGCATGCGCAAGTGCATGCCTGCAGTTCTTCCGGGGGTGGGCTTTTGGCTGGCAAACTTCTCTGGTTGGTGGAGAGCCTCCACCAACTGGAAGCCGCCATTTTGGACGCCGGAGCAGCGCGGAGTGATGAGCTCACACTGCTCCTTATCCCGACGGACTCACCCGGACGTTCAGGAAATCCTGTGAGTCCTGTTTTCACGTAGCTCCTTCCCCACATCTGGAAAGGGCCAGTGAAGAGGACTGAGTAAGGGTGGTGCTGCCTTAAACAAGGCAACAAGGGAAGCCAGCAACAGTTTTCTTCAGTGGTGTGTTTGTTAATGCTTTATGAAGTGGATTGGGAAAGCATATGACAGGGAAAAATGATTCTGTGAAAATGTGTGTTGTACCAGACTATCTCCGAAAGCAGTTCTTTACTGTAGGGAAATAAAAAACCAAAATTGAGCTCTCCCCAGTTTTCACTGGGACCACAGCCGTTGCTGAATAAAGGATTGAGCTATTTCAAGCTGTGATCTGAATGAAAAATCCTGTCTCTGATACCGGGTGTAAGTGGCCCCAAGGGGACATGAAAGCTCCTCTTTGCACATAGTAGAATATAATCCACTACGTTTTTCCATGGAAAGTCCTTGTGGAAACAATACTGATTAAGTAATCAATGTGTTATTTAGTGTCTTCACCATTCCCACAAACAACGTCTTTCTAAGGTCCACTGGGATTATTGGACACATGAGTTCGTAATGTGAAACAATACTAAAAATGGAACATTTTTGATTATAAACATGAAAGCTCACACTTGACTTCCGTAGAAATTACATTCACTATGAGAACATTGATCCTTACTCACTCTGTTAGGAAGAGACATGTTAAGACAAAACTGAGAAGGAAAAGAATTTGAACTTCTTACCACCAAATACACTTTTAAAAATCATTTCATAGCACTCTTGTTTTGATAGTACCCTGCAAGTTAAAAATGGATTTTTGGTCAGAAGTACTCTCCTGCATTTAAAGTAGATTACACATTTTTAAGTATATGAAGTTCATATTCTGTGGGAGCTACAGTGGAAACAAGGTGAACATCCTGGAAGAAGTGAAAGGCTCTGTCTATTGGAGTTCTGGTGCTTCTTCCTATAGTGAGTCACTTTGTACATAAACATGGACAATTTCTTCCAAGACCCTGAAGACTAAAGAGGAGTCTGTCTCTGCTGATGACCAGACACAGGGCTGTAGGTACACTGAGCCCCAGAAGAGAACCTATGGAAGTACACTTTAACTAATTTTAAGTTAAATTGTTCAATTTGGATAAATAAAATAAAGTGCTACAATTGAGTGGCATCAATGTAGCTGAGAAGTTGAGTTGGACCAAGAGTGCAAACACACAGATTAACTATTCTAGGGTACTTTCTCCATATTTTGCAATAGTATCAATAAGAAAAAAGGAGTCTGAAGACACTCACAGTGATCCTTCATGTAAATATCTGGAATGTGTTATTTATATTGATTTATTGTTCATTCTTATTTGGTGTTGCCCTGAGGTCAATGTTAATTTGTAGGGACTTTATCGTAGGGATTTTTGGCAAAATTTATTGAGAGGATGTTTGCCACTGCCTTTTTCTGAGGCTGAGAGAAAGTGACTGGCCCAAGGTTTTCCTGGGTTTTCAGCAGCTTTTCTTGGCTGAGTAGAGATTTGAATCCTGGTTTCCCAGAGTCTGAGTTCAACACTCAAACCACTACACCACACTGGTTCACATGTATTTGTTACCTAAATAACTATCTTGCCCATCCTTGATGAACTAAAGACAACATACATATCTCTCTTCTTTCTCATTTTAACCTCACTGCAATTCTGTGAGGTAAACCAAACTGAGACAGAATAATTGACTCAAATCCATTTCATGAGTTTTATAGCTCAGTGAAGATGAGAATCTGGTTATCTCATTTCCCAGTTCAATGATTTAACCATGAGAAACCAGGGCAAAAGTAGGTATTATGTCAAATATGTGAAAACCATTAGAAGCCATTATTCTAGCAGACTTTAAGAGACTGACTAGGACAGAAACCATGTAGCTTTTAGAGACAGAAGATATTCAGACACTTTGGAGTAGCATTAAACCACTAGGAATGCAACCCCTCCAAAAGAGAAGCACCACCGTGTTGCTCTGAAGCAGAACTGTGCATTAATTTGTCCACTGAATCCCATCTACTGCAGTGAGAACAGGAGCACAGTCTTTAGCAACCAATGCCATTGGACTCAGGGGTCTTCCAGGAAGGTATAGATGTTTAGAGGGTTGCAGCCTACATACACTAAACTTGCAGGATTATATGTGCAATCTCCAGTCTGATAAGTTTGAAATATGACAGGTAAGCAGCAGTGAATCATACTTTGGTTGTAAATTATACATGAAAATTGAACTTATCCACCTGAGGAAATCAGCCGCCCAAAGGACATTTTAGACATTTTAGATTTCGCAGTATCTGTGGGTCTGGTCCTGCTTGCATATTGATTTGCATTTTCTGAGCCTTTTACAAAGATCCTTACTGTTCTGAACAGTCATGTAGAGGGCTGCCAGTTTCAGTAATGAAAACTAATAGGACAGTTTTACCCTGCAATACAGTGAGGAAAGGTGCCACATTTGATATTACATTCTGTTTTGGTCCAACATAGTTTTATTGACAATGTCAGTGCAGTGGCAGCATTCTTTTGTTTCCTTATAAAGAAAGAAATGTTCAGAGTTGATCAGATACTGCATCTACCACTCTCCGTGCACCCAAACTTATCTGATTTTTCAAGCTAAGGAGGCTCAGAACTGGTTAGTACTTGAATAAGAGACCAGCAGGGACCCTGGAACAGTCCCCCAAAGACGAAAAGTAGGGTAGTGGGAATTGATCCCCTCTGAAATGTTCTGGCAAAATTGGATCATGTGTAGTTGATTCTCCTCAGATGTTATCACTCAAAAGTATACTAAATGATCAAGCACTAAGAAATCTCCGAGTCTTAGTTAGACCACAAGCTGAACATGAGTCAGCAATGTGATGCGGCAGCTAAAAAAGTCAGTGCGAATCTGTGCTGCATCAATAGGAGTATACTGTCAAGATCAAGATCATGTTACTACTCTATCCTGCTTTGGTCAGGCCCCACCTTGAATATTGAGTCCAGTTCTGGGCACCATAGTTCTGGGAGAATATTGACAAGCTGGAACGCATTCAGAGAAGGTGTTACCCTGCATTGTGGGGGTCCCGGGAGGGGCACCCAAATTACCAAATAAAAACACAAGATGGGGGAAATTAGACTCAAGCACTCTCTTAAGCTAGCGAGAGGCAGAGTAACTTTAACTGGAATCTTTTAACCCTATGTATACAGCGTCAGGTCAGAGAGTGACTAGACAAGTTCTAAAGCAACAAATAATATTTTTATTGAGGACAAACAACACGAAAGACACGACATACACTAACTAACTGAGAAACAGAAATAGAGAGTTTCGGGGGAGTGGGTAATATGACACCTGTTCACGTAGTCCTGGAGAGAAGTGGAGGTTGCAGGGAAGAAAGCTCAGTGTGGTTCGCTGAGGGGGCGACTCGCTGGACAAACCGACAGCAAAGCAGGATAGCAATCTGGAGCGTTCCAAGGAAGGCTCGGAATTGGGGATTTTTTATAGGGTGGATTTTACCTACAGGCCATGCCATGCTCGGTGAGAACAAAGGAAATTTGTAACTGGACAAAGACCGTTGGAAAAGGTCAGGTTTTACATGATGAGCTTAGCGCTGGATGACAATAGTATGGCCAGTATGCAAATGGCCCAACATAAAGGAATGGCTCGGCACTCTTTGTGTAAAGTCGCGCTGAGCAAGGCGGTTTGCAAGAAGGAGTGGTTCCTGAAGTATTGGAGAGGCATTAAGTTGCCTGCCTGAATGAGGTTTGGAATGTACAACCATTAACGGCCGCGCCTATTAAGTGCTTGTCTGGTGGTCCTTGCAAACACGTGGAGTAGGGTGGCAGAGAAAGGTCAAATAAAGGCCAAATTATTTGATCTCAAGAGATATCTAGTGCTCTCACCAGATATATCATAACCATGATAACAAAGGGTGACCAAAATGGTAGAAGACCTGGAAATCGTGACCTGTGAGGAGCAGCTTAGGGAGCTGGGTATGTTTAGCCTACAGAAGAGAAGGTTAAGAGGTGGTATAAAAGCTAGGTTTAAATATTTAAAGGGGTGTCACATGGAGGATAGAGCAAGCCTGTTTTCTGCTGCTCTAGTGACTGGGCCACAGAGCAATGGTTTCAAACTTAAGGAGAGGAGATTTCATCTAAACATTAGGAAGAACTTCTCAATGGTAAGAGCAGTCTGGCTGTGGATTATGTTGCCTTGCAGTGTGGTGGAATCTCCTTCTTTGGAAGTTTTTAAACAGAGGCTGAATAGCCATCTGTTGGGAATGCTTTGATGGTATATTTCTGCATGGCAAGGGGTTGGACTCAATGGCCTTTGTGCTCTCTTTCAACACTAAGTTTCTGTGAAATAGTAAGACGGCTAGTGTAGTTGAGATAGCTAGTTTCACTGAGGAGAGCCACCATAGTGTAGTGGTTTGACTGTTGGACTAGACTCTGGAGACTAGGGCCAATTCTGCACTAGACTGTTATAGCGCTATTATTCTGGCCGGCCCCTTCCGAAACTGCAAACCCCAGGATTCCATAGGAGGTTGCAAGTGGAATAATAGTGCTATAACGGTCTAGTGCGGAAATGATCGAGGATTCAAATCTTTGCTTGCCTTAGAGTTGCCATAAGTTAGAAATGACTTGGAAGCATACAGCAGCAGCAGCAGCAGCAGCAGCAACAACAACAACAACAACAACAACAACAACAAAGAAGTGTCATTGAGCCCTGCCAGGAGTAACAAAGTCTGCTTGCAATTTATCCTATGTACACTTACTTGGAAGTAAGCTATGCCGAACATATGCAGGGCATTTGCAAATACTCACTGTATTAGTAAGAATCTTCATATTTAATACTGTTTCACTTATAATGAATGAGAAAAGTAATTTGCCCTTCTCTCGGAAGTAGGCAAAATTAATAACAACCTGCCTGCCAATGTTGACCTTGAAAACAATTTTAGAGCCCCTTATCAGGGAATCTCCACTAGCTCTAGCTCCCAGTTCCCAGCTAGAGCAAGGCAAGAATCCTGCCTGACATCCCATAGTCACTAAGACTTGAGACTACTGGGTTAGACAGACCAGTCATCTGACTCAGTATCAGGCAGTTCCCTATGTCCTTACAGAAACACGTAGAAAGAAGATCTGCATGCAGGTCATATTTCTTCTCTCTCTCTCTCCATCTCTCTCTCTCTTTCGAATTTTTATAGTCTTGCTGTAACTGACATATATGGAAAATGTAAAATTGACACATCAGTTAAAAACAGTGACAAAGTATCTGAACAAGAAGAGTTATATTTCTTGTTTACATCTGTCCATGCTATAATGCATAAAATGGGATTTTTTTCCATCTCATTCACACAAGCCTTGTGCAAATATTTACTCCTTTCCCACTTCTCTGCCTCATTGTTGACCTTCAGTGCTTAATTATGATTGTCTTGGGACTCATGCACACTACACGGCTATAGTGCCATTATTCCATTTTAACTGCCATGGCTGCATTCCTTAGAATCCTAGGGTTTGTAGTTTGGAGATCCACTAGAGGAGCTTTTGTCTGATTATTCTGAGGATTCTCTTTAAACTGCTGATCCAGGACTCCATAAGATGGAACCATGTCAGTTAAAGTGAGATCACAGAGCTATAATTCAACAGACCCCTACTCACCCTAGACTCCGGACTCTAGATTGAAATAGAGCCATATAACATACTAGAGACAAAGGGCTTGAATTTAAAACAGTCTTCCTTAACCTGCTGCCTTCCGGATGTGGTGGACGACAACTCCTTTCAACCTGACCCAGAATATCATCCAAAAAGTCTCTGAACCTTGCTGTGACCCCCTAGGCTTTATATCCCCATGGGAATATCCCCTTTCTTTTGCAAATGAAATAAAGTATAATGTTGAAATGGTGTTCCTGAACTACCCTTCTTGTAGTGTTGTTTCCAAACAGAAATCTGGACACATGCCACAAAGTATTTTACTTTAAATTATATGAAGCTTTTCTTCTTATCAGCGATTTCTTGCTCACTCCTTGACAGGCAGAAAAACTGGAGGAAGTCAATTCATGCTGAGCTTTCCTGTTACAAAAATATGAATAACACTACTATATCTTTCAAACACAGATTTTATCAAGGTCTTGACTGCTCCTTAGTTCATTCTTTTTGAGGTCTAATTACTTTTTGTTCCTTACAAGCACAGACTTCGTGGAGAATTAATCTCTATTATATTCACCATGAATATACTGATTGCATGATTACTACATTTCTAAGAGCACTCTGTGTGAATACACATAGCTAAAAAAAAGAAAAGAAAAGAAAGAACTCTAGCCAATAAGCAACGCTAACAACTTTGGAGATGATAAGCATGGGGCAGGGGCACCTCTCTGTCTGTATAGAGGAGGAGGTCCACCTGTGGGGAGGCAAATACAGGCATAAATCTACTTTTTGCAGAAGATAGTAGTAATCCATGCAATGTAGTAGAGAGCAAGAGAAGTATAAGACTGGTTTTGGATCTCCTTGATCCCCTTTGTTTCTCCTCAACACCTCTTGGGCTAGGCCCTTTGCTAACTTCTCCAACACAAAGCTGGCATAGCTAGCCTCCTTCAGTAGAGGTGAAATTTTAAAAGAGGAGGGAGAAGACAAGTCACAAACTGCCTCCTCATCTCCCACCTTGGCATCATGTCTACTGACAATTTCGGTCACTTCCCCAGCCACTTCCAGATGTTTCTCAGCATTTTGCATCTTGAGTTAAAAATGCATGGGGTTAGTGGGGAGACAACAGACAAGGCCTGGCCTTGGTTTTTTCTTTGCTCAGACTGGAATGGCAGTTTTCCCCCAAGCCTGTCAAGGCGCCTTGCCACTCCATGCACCATTCTAGCTTTCTCCAAAGCACCACCCTTGTGTAACCAGGCAAAGCCTTTCAGTTGTTAATTAAAACATCTTTAATGATTTATAGAAGCATGGTTCTAAATGGGTATAACCACTAAGAATCATTCAGTTGAGACAAATGTTACAAGAAAATATAATATAATCTTTATTAATACAACAAATAAAGTATTGATTTTATAAATGTGTCCAAGTTCAAACAGATCTTTAGAATACTTTTAAACAGTTTCTTGTCTCTTTATAACATCATAAAGGCACAGATCTCTCTCTCTCTCTCTCTCTCTCTTTCTCTGTCACATACACACAGCCCTCTGGCTTTTCTCTTTGCCAAAGGCTATGTTCCCAAATCTAGGCCACTCTTTCTAACCAGATTTAACAGTAGCATTTCTCTTCTGCCCCTTCTCTAGACTTTCTCTGAGAAAACACCCCTCCAATTAAACTATCCTTAACTGAATGAGCTCCTCTGACCGAAGGATTCACCTTTCGCCTTGAACCTGACAGTTTTCTCTTCTAGAAAACATTCTCTCTCTCCTCTCTCTCTCTCACCAGTGTCCCTGCTACAAATACATTCTCATTCAGGCTTCCACCCCTTCCTCCCAGTAAAAGGAACTAGGTTTTTTTCTGGTGTGGCCATTGCTAGCTGCCTAGCAACCTATCACTGGGTGGTTTTTCTACCATTCAGGACACGACCACCCCCATTAGTCTCACTAAGTTGTTGAGCCCAAAATGAAGATTTTTATACCTCCTATATTGTTTTCTGTTAATGTATTTATTTATTTTATCTTTATACCATGATTCCTAGAACAATCCACACATTCACAGGCCCCTAATGGATTTTATCTGGCAGTGCCTGATGTGCCCCCAGTCATGGCTGTTTAATGCTTTTGCTCATAGGGAAAACCAAGTTATTTCTATAAGAAGGACAGAGGAATAGTAGTCTGCACTAGCCACTGCACTGTCCTCTGTTGTGAAGCTTATTCTGACTCCTTGTCAGAGGACTCTGCTTGGTTGGCAGGGCTCTGACTTTTATCAGCATAATTGTATCCTTTACAAGCCACCCTGCTTCCTGGGGCCATTCACACTAAAGAATTATAGTGCTGTGATTGTACTTTAACTGCCATGGTTCCATCCTATTGAATCCTGGGATTGGCAGTCCAGGGAGCGTCATTTAAAGTTTTTAGCCAGTGGGTTCATCTGTGTTACCAGGCCATATACCCCTACTCTAAGATATGGTTTAACTGACAAATAGTAATTGGCATGAAATATAAATTATATCCTGCTACAGCTGAGAAGTCTGCTGGCAGAGAGGAACCGGCTATGAAACTAGATCAGATCAGGACCTCAGGACATGGCTAGGTCATCGTCAAAGAAGCTCTGGTGACAATGGACTTGCAAATGTCCCTCAACAACTGGACCTTTAGAAACAATAGCATCCGAAACTGCCTCCATGGAATGACTGGTTGTCTTTGACACTCTTCTTTTGTCCACTGAAACTCCCCTTTTATCCTATCACCTGTCCCACCATTAAGGAGCTATCGCAATTCCCATCAGTCCTTTGTCACCTAATGCTAAAGCCATTAGCTCATTCCAGACCCCATTGTCTTCTCTGCCAGAGAGCCATTAACACCTTATCCCTCAGGGCGGAAAAAGAGTATTTAAACTCTGGCTCTGAATTAGATAGCTCGTAGTACTCTGAACACAGGCCACCATTGTGCTGCTCCAATATCCATTCTTGTACTACTCTCAGACTCTTAGTCTGGGCCACATCACTTCATCTCTTCTGTCCAGATAGATAAATATCACCCACTTCATCCCAACTCCCCACTATCCAATTTTTTCCTCCCTTTCTTTCAGCTAGCCTTGTGTGATTGCAAGACTGCTTGGGTTCTGTGTGTGTATGATTGTTAATTCCCCCAATAAAACAAATAAAACAAATATTCTTTAAATCTCCAGCTGGTGTCCCTGCATTAATACCAGTAGACACAGGTGTAAAAGATCCTGTTAGGCTACCCCCCCCCCAATTGCAGGCCTCCCCTGTTTCATGGAGGCACTGGCATCACAGGTGGACCTCAGAGTCACCCACATTTTGAGGTAATATTTATTGCCTCACCAAACAACAAATCCCAGGAGTATTTTGTAAGATGCAGCTGAAATACTTAAAGTGGAATAATAGCACTATAATTCTCTCATGTGAATGGGGCCTTAGACTCTTGCTCAAGATTCTCTGCTAAACTCTCACTTAAAATTCCCTGTTGGTTGCTCCCTCTCCCTTGCTCTAGGACACAGGTTCTCTGGACTGGCAGGTGACTTACAGAGCTGTTTATCTGTTTATCCCTATTACGGATGCAAAGCCCTAGAAGCTAATCTGAATCGGATATATCCCTTTGAGACTTAAGCTGGGTTTGAGGCAATTATGCAGCACTCAAACAGAATGGGGTAGAAAACAGCCTGTATCACATGCTTTGGTGGCCAATTGCTTCCCTTCATCAGAATTCAGATGAAACCAGTTTCTCTATCCCTGAGTAATTATTCTGATGGCTTGGTGACACTGAGGTATCAAAAAAGCATTTGGAATGTTGGGCTTTGAATAGTTTAAAGCCCCAAGTGGCTGTCAGGCCAGAATACTGCAATCTGTTGATGAGCCAAGCAGATATAGAAATACAGAAAGTAAAAGTAGAATTCAAGAGAACTTTTGCAAGGGGACTGAGTGCAACCACTTATGTCATGCTAGTGGCTTGGATCCAAAGATCCTATGTACGAGTGGAAGAAACTGGTGTTGGTGCTGGTTTTCGGTTTCCTCTCAATAGGCAGTCTCTTAATTGTCTTATAAAATTGGCTCCAAGGAAAACTCTAGAGAAGTCTTTTGGGGCTGGGGAAAGCTGCAAGTTTGAACAGTGGCAGCTGCTGGCTCCTCGTCAGGGCCACAGTGAATCCACTCTGGGGCTTGGGTAAGGAAGCTATCTATGGTGCTGAATGTACATGGAGGATAGAGCTCCACACCTTGCATAGCTCGTTTAATATGTGGACCGAAACCTGGAGTGGAAATCACCAACTGCTGTTAGGTGGGAAAACATATCAGAGGTGCATATACCCATGATGCACAGAAAGGTTTTGTGATGGTGAAAAGTTTTTGTGTACACATCTGTATCTGCACAACTGCCAACTCTGAGGAGATCTATTGCCAGAATTGCCTATACTATCCCTTTGCATTGTAGCAATCCCTTGAGTAGCCAACACGGGCAGCCTGCTGAAAGCAATAAAGTATTAGATTTAAAAGAGAAGTTCACCATGTGTATCTGCTACATGGTAGACATCTTCTGAAAATTTCTTTTGGAGTCAGATGGGACTTCCATGATGCTTCTTTACATTTTTCTATATTGGAAAATATCTTGAGGGAGGCAGTAGCAGATCTGAACTAATAAACCAGAAAATCAAAATATTTGCTTGTCTTGTCTAATATTTGCTTTGTGCCCCTTTTTAGGTTCACTCACCACAGATATCACAGAGAGCAAATAAATTGACATATGTTCACAATATAGCCCATTTTAAGTAAGCACTGTGAAACTATTCCCGTGAAATTGATTTCAGATTTGTATTCATGAGTACTTGTACTCAGAACCAGGCTGCAGAAATTACTCTTTTCCGGTTAGGGGTCAGAGACAATACAATATTGTCTTTTTGTTCACTGACAACAGGTTGGTGTTTGAATGCCAAATACAGACAAGGAATTGCATATCACGACACTGAACTCCAGGGATCATTTGCAGAACAAGAAAGCATTCTGGTATATAATTGGTAAACAGGAGCTTGAACCAAGGCAGCATGTAAAAGAATCCAGAAACTCTTGCTTTATCAGTATTGCTATACAGGTATATGTGTCTGTGTCCTCCTGTTGCCTGTCAATTTATGGTGACCTCATAATACAAGGAAGCTTCAGAAGTGGTTTGCACATTGTTGTGGTGGTGGTGGTAGTGGTCGTTGTCGTGTGCCTTCAAGTTATTTCCAACTTATGGTGACTCTAAAGTGTACCTATCACAGGATTTTCTTGGCAAGATTTGTTCAGAGGGAGCTTACTTTCACCTTCCCTTGAGGATGAGAGAGTGTGGCTTGCTCAAGGTCACCCAGAGAGTTTCCATGGCCATGAAAACTCTGGGATGAGACAATCCAAAACAAAACAAGAGGTAGTGCCAGAAGATGACACTCCCAGATCAGAAGGCATTCAACAATCTACTAGAGTATAGGAAAGGACTATTACAATTAGCACTGTTGCTCATGATGCAGTTGGACTTGAGCCAAGAAGATGTTTAGCTGTTGATACGCTCAGAGGTGAAAGAAAATGCCAAAGCTGGACAACATGTAGGAATGTGGACTGTAATATGAATGAATCAGCGAAAGTTAGACAGAGTAAAACAAGAAATGAAAGATAAAAATTGCAATGTTTGGGGTGAATGAGCTGAAGTGGATAGGAATGGGGACATTTTAGGTCAGATAATTACAGAGTGTTTTACTCAGGAAATGAAAATCAAAGAAGAAATGGTGCGGCATTAATAGTGAGGAGAGATGTAGCAAAAACAGTCAAAGGATATAACGCAAAGTCAGACAGAATAATATCAGTAGGATTGCAGCTAAAACCCATCAGTAGAACCATAATCTAAGTTTATGCCACAACTACAGAGGCAAAAGAAGAAACTAAAGGAATGTGTCCAGGAGGACATTGACCACAAACCAGCATACAACTTCTGATAAAGATAGGTGATTTGGATGCAAAAGTCAGAAAAAGAGCAGAATCAAAGATTATAGGAAACTTTGGCCTAGGATCAAGAAATGAAGCAGGAAAGCAAATGACTGAATTTTGCAAGGCGAACAGTTTGCTTATCACAAACATGTTCTTCAGGCAACCAAAGAAGCAATGTATACATGAACATCACCAGATGGCCAATATATAAATTAAACAGACTACATAATTGGAAGCAGAAGATGGAGATGCTCCATTCTCTCTGTAAAAACAAAGCTATGAGGCGATTGTGGCACTGACATAAACTGCTTATATCAAAAGTTAAAGTAAAGCTTTTTAAAAAAGAACATTGAACATTGTGCCAAAATACAACCTGAAGAACATCTCCGTAGATTTTAAAGGTAATATAAACAATAGATTTGTACTGTTAAGCTGAACTGACCAGGACCCAAAAGAACTCTGGACTGAAGCCATGGATATTGTCAGGGATGAACGCAAAAAGACACTATCTGTAGCTGAAAAGAAAGAGAAGCCTCAGTGGATGACAGATGAAACTCTTCAAGTAGTTAAGGACAGACAAAAAGTAAAAAGTCACAGAAATTGGTTAAGAACATGGATTTAACAGCAAATGGTGCACAGGGACAAAAAGAACAACTATAATAAGTGCAAATGAATAGAAGATGACAACAAAAAAATGAGGAAGAAAAGACTTCTTACAAAAGATCCAAGAAATCAAAGGGAAATTTAAACCAAGAGTGGGGATGCTCTGTGACCAGAAGGGGAACAGATTACATGACCAGGTACAAATGAAAATATTATGAAAAAAATACACCGAAGAACTATGTACTCAAGGAAGATTCACTCAAGGAAGAACCATTTGAAGGTGAACGTACAATTTCAGAAAGTGAAATGGAAGCTGGACTCAGAGCACTTGGGAGAAATAAATCACCAGGAACTGGTGGCATACCAATATAGCTGCCTCAAGTTACAGAAACAGAATCTACTCTAGTTCTAACTAAAGTCTGTCAACAAGCATGGAAAACAAAACAATGGCCCAGAGATTGTAAATGCTCAGTCCTCAAGAATGGGAACACCAGGGATTGTAGTAACCAAAGGACTATTGCATTAATTTCCCATGCAAGCAAAGTGATGACTATTACCAAGCAGGATTCAGGAAAGGAAGAGGCACTGAGTGTCATATTGCAAGTATATATCAAATTATAGAATGCACCAAAGAATTTCAAAAGATTATCAGCCTGTGCTTTATATATTTTAGGAAAGTCTCTGATTGTACAGATCATAAAAAGCTTTGGGTCACTCTCCAAGTAATGTGTGCACCATCATATTTGATTATCCTGATGTATAACCTATGTTCAGGCCAAAAGGCTACCATCAGAACAGAATACAAAGAAACAGAACAGGTTTCCAACTGGCATGGGGGTCAGGCAAGACTGCATTTTACTGTTCTATCTGTTTAACTTGGGAACTAAACATACCATATGTAGTGCAGGATTAAACATGGAGGAAGGAGGCATGAAAACTGGAGGAATGAACATCAACAATTTTAGATATTCAGATGACACCACGGTACAGCAGAAAACAGCAATGACAGGGGGTGATTACTGAAGAAAGTCAAGGCAGAAAGAGCAATGGCAGGCTTACAGTTGAACATTAAGAAAACAAAAGCAATGAACACAAATGATTCACATAACTTTAAAGTATTTGATGAAGACATTGAAATAGTTAAAGATTTTGCACACCTTGACTCCATCACTAATCAGACTGCTGTCAAGAAATCAGAAGAAGACTTGTACTTGGAAGGACAGTTATGAAGGAACTAGACAAAATCCTGAAGTGTAAAGATTGAATACTAAAGTTAAGATTATCCATGACATAGTATTTTCAGATTCTAGGTACAGCTGTCAAAATTGAACTGTGAAGAAAGCCAATAGTAAGCAAATCGACTCATTTGAAATGTGGTGCTGGAGAAGAGTTCTACAGATACTGTGGACTGTGAAAGAGACAAATGAATGTATCCTAGAGCAAATCAAGCCTGAATTCTCCCTAGAAGGCAAGGTAACTAAACTGAGGCTGTCATACTTTGGATATTTCATGAGAAGACATGACTCACTGCAAAAGGCAATAATGCTTGGTAAGGTAGAAGGCAGAAGGAAAATGGGAAGATTGCATTACAAGGAAAACACGGCCCTGAGTCTGAAGTACCTGAGCAGGGTTGCTGATGATAAGGTGATTTGTAAGTCTCCCATTCATACAGTTGTCAATAAATCAGAATTTACTTTGTGCAGTTAATAACAAAAGCCTAGATGCTGGCATTAAGGGCTGTAAGATGAAATATGGTGGTGTCCTTCCTTTCACCGTTTGCCTTTGGCCCTGCACACCATGGAAATGGGGCTCTGAAGAATCTTTTCTGAAATAGATAGGGGGACTCTGAGGTTGAAAAACATTCCTCATCCTTGACTTAGAACACAAAAGCACAGGAAGCTGCTTTATACCAACTCAGACATTTAGTTTTAGTGTAACTTACTCCAGCTTTCTCCAGTCTGGCACCGCTAGATGGGCTGAATGGACCATTCTTATTATCCCCAGTCAGCAGCGCCCATGTTGACTAGGGATATTGGAAGCTGTAGAATGTTATGTTTGGGAAGGCTAGTCTATTAACTGGTGGTACAATTTTTTAGATTCAGGCAGTAGTCTTCTCCATTAGTGACTAGGGAGTTGCTTCTGTGTATGATCAATGAGGGAGCAACACAAAAGTACAAGAATGACTGAACTCACAACAAAGCAAGGCTGCAAATTTGCTTTGCATTAATCTTCCCGTGATAGTTTAAGTTCAATTCTTCAAGTTTTCAAGATAGCTCAGAGTCCTAATCTAATCCTTTAAATGCTTTAAAATGCTTTTCATAAATAGTTTGACTTCTTTCCTGGCCCCTACAGCCTTTGCAGATTGTTCTAATTTTTTGTACAATGGGTACATTTGAGGCACAAAGCTCTCAGTAGAAATACTGATCAAGATAGAACCAAACTTCCTTTTCCCTTTGCATTGATTCATTTATAAGAATCATTCCTGCTGCATATCCATTTGGTGCTACCTTGCGTGTTGTTTGTGATTAATTTCCAGAAGAAGGCAGGGAAACAACTCAGTTGTGTGCCTACTGTTCTTTAATGCTTCACCTTCCAGATATATGTCAGACAAGTTTCTCTAGCATCATCCTAAATGGACAAGGAGATGTCTGTTTTAATAAGCACCCCATACAGGGTACTCATGCCTTTATAACAAGGCTCTTTCCCAGAAGATGATGGAGCTGCACACCCCTCTGCATTGTGTCCTACTAATTTAGGAGGTGTCTAATTCTGCCACTTTTTGTGGCCTCCATACTTCCCAAGCTTTAATTGTTAGAGAAATTTTGGAGTGGAGGGACTTATCACAGGTCCTATAGTAACACCCACCCAAGGAGAGCCCCAAAATGCAGACAGATTTCTTCCTGTATATCAATAAACCAGTTCCAGCCATTTTTTCTCTACCCAGAACAGGTTTTTTGCAAAGTCATTCTGTCCTAATTGCCCATTCAAAACCTAGCCCTCTCAATTTACTTCATATTTCAACAGAAATAATCACAGTGCATTACATTTGGCAAAATCCATTCTGCTACCCCACTAGATACTGTGAGGATTGCAGCTAAGCTCAGAAGAGTGGGGGGGGGCCTTTCGGCAGGGGAGGGGCTGGTATATGAAACCATCATTTCTAATATCAGATAATCCTGCTGTTTTAGCTCTCTCAACCTTGACTCCATTACTTCACTCCTGAATGCTGCAAAATGCCCTCATATGACTCCTCATTTCTGTTTCTAGAGTTTGTTCCCAAAGGAATAAGCATTCTGTTTGTGCACCTCACTTCATTTGCTGGATTATTCATATCAAACTTTGATTCTTCAGATTTTATCTTTCTCATCATTGACTGGAGAGGTCTGATATTTTATCTCATCCTTCTTCCAATGAACTTTTATTTTGAATACAACCCTGGGTAAGATCTGTGGGTGGGTGGATGGGAGTTAGATCTAGGCTTGTCCAATTTACCTGGTAGAACCCCAGTCTCCCTGAGCTTAGTCAGATGCTCTGATCACATAAGCCTGTCAGAGTGACAATGTTTCAGTGCTACCTTTTCACACATAGGATGTAGTAAACATGTGAAGGCAGGAAACATTTACAGAGCAACTGTGTAGAAAACCTGGAAACCAATGGGACTATTTAAATGAAGATTTACTTCCTGTATCATGAAGATAGTTTTGCTTCTTCAGGGAGACAAGTACAAAAACTCTAGCATTGTCATTGCTGGACTAATGGAATTCTCACTGCTTGGCATCAAGAATAAAGATGTGAAAGTTCATCGTGCTCTCTCTCTCTCTGTCTCTCTGTCTCTCTCTAGACCTTATCACACCATACCTTAATCTCACATTGTTTCATTGGAATCCCACTGTAGCCATTCCTGTGATGGTATCAGGTTATTAACATTCTCTAGTGCATCCTGTTGACATCTATGGATTAGTAGCGTCATTTGCACTGTTCTCCTTTCACATGGCAGCATCATTGCCAAGTCCTTCCCCTCGCCATCTCATGATTGGTTCATTTTTTATTTTTTTTCATTACGTTGTACCTGTGCAGTAACATTCTAACCTCATGATGCACGGACATACGAATCTGCAATATTGTGATGCTCACACCACACCCACTACTGGATCAGCTGTGGCAGGAAGCACTATCACTCCCACAGCTAACTGGATTGTTGTGGGAAAAGGGGTCATTAACAGATTATTTACAGCATGAAAAAAGGGCACATTTCAAACAGATTGCAATGCAGTACTTGCTGGTGAGCAATGACATCATGCAATAGGACTGATCCTGAACCAGGAATAATGTGTCGCTCTGGTGGTATAACACGTTGGCACTCTCTCTCTTTCTCTCTCTGCATCTCCTGCATGTTACAAGTGGTTTTACACCATGTTTTCTTAACAATGTAACCTGCCTTTTTAACTGAGAAATATGCTAACTTTGTGAGTTTTTTGCAACCTTGCTTTGTGGTATAATGTAATTAATGATATCATTGTTTTTAATCCAAAATGGATTATTTTTGTAACTGGTGCATCCACACATACAGACATGATATGGTCATATTTCATATCTATCACTCTTCAGTAAACTAATCCTTTACATGAAAAGTAATGCTGAATTCCATCCTCCATCTGATTAGTACTTAATGTTTTCTTTTTCATGTATCACATTCAGTTCGTGTAACTGTATGCACTTCAGAAATTCTCACTTAAGAAGAACATGATGATGCTCAGAAGATTGCTGAAACAAATTATGATTGAAAAACAATGTTTCCATGTATATATAAAATCTATTCTCTCCCCCCACACTTTCCACATGTCCCCCCCTCTGTCTGTCTGTCTGTCTGTCTGTCTGTCTGTCTGTCTGTCTGTTTTATCTATCTATCTATCTATCTATCTATCTATCTATCTATCTATCTATCTATCTATCATTTCCATTCCCTACACACAGATCTAAATCCTGTTGGTCCTGGCTACAATAGACCTATTGAATCATGGGATTTACCTATTTGGTGTCTCCTCACTCACGTATTGATGAAACAGGCCTACTCTAACTGGGACTCTAACCAAAAGGATGCCAGGATGTCAAATATATTTATATGCGTACACCCAGAGACACTTATAGTCACCCCATCCTTCATTTCATTCATTTACTGTTAATAATGTTAATAATAATCACAATCATAATAGTAACTCATTCATAGCCCACCATGTACTAAGGCCTTAAAATGGGTATTAGAGAGGTAGAATCTGTGGCTACCGAAGCCCTTGCCAGTTGCCAGGGTGGGAGTAGGACACAGAACTACTTGATGTAGGATCTTGGCCTATGAGCACTATTTTTAGTGGAAAAGTGGGATTAAAATATAAACTGGATGATCACCTATCTCTGGGGTTATAGCAAAGGCATGCAATTTCCATCTCATGGACATCCAGAGGTTCCTGACTGTTAAGGCTGCCCATCTATTTGTACAGAACTTGATTATCCCACGCCTGGATTATTGTAAAATCTTACTGGCAAGTTTGCCCTCCTGGTCCCTTCTTCCTCTGGTTTGAATTCAGAACAATGTCATCTGGCTTGTTTTAAATCTCTCTAAATAGTCACCTGTTTCCCCTCCCCATATCCCTTCACTGGCTACCAGTTCAGGTCAGAGCCTGTTCAGACTTTTGGTTCTGGTATTCCAGGCTTTACGTTCCCTCAGTATCTTGCAACATGGCTAGTATGGTATGTTCCATCCAGGAATTTAAGATCTACAGGCAAAGGATTATTAGTTGTTCCACCAACATGTACAGCTCGGTCAAGGCTGAGAACCTTTCAAGATTTGGCTTTGCATTTGTAGAATGGTCTTCCTTTGGATCTCTGGCTGCAGGAGGATCCTACCCATTTTCATAAAGGGCTGAAGACCTTCCTCTTTGATTCACAATTTTAAGCCACTGAGTTGTGTTTAAGGTGCTGAGATGGGTCTGGTGGGGTGTTGGGGATTTCAGTCTATTATACTGTTACAGTGTTGTCCCTTGCTGTATATGTTGATGTTCCACCCTTTAGTGAACTAGTGTTATAAATATTATTATTATTATTATTTATAAACAAATAATCAGGAAAATATCCAGAGCTGACTTTTTTGCAGTCATCTTCAGGAATTTATTAAAACATAATAACGGAAGCCTACACATGAATACTCCGAGGTAAGAGCTGTCAGATTCAATAAGAGTTATTCCCAGATAAGTATATATAAGACTACAGTCCAATTATTCTATTTATTTTCTTTAAAATCTCCCTTGGATTTCACCACCTAACTTGTCTGAGTCAGCCAGTGCTATTTAGTTGCTAAACCAGAAGGGTCACATCCAGGCTGGCACAGCAACCTCAATAACTGGCATTAGCTAGTCATATAATGGAGAATAATCTGTCTCTGTGGCAATAGCCCAAGAAAAGATACAAGATTAAAGATGTGTCTGTAGCTGCTTAAAAGAATAAGCATTGTTATCACAACCTGTCCTTTGGTGGAGGAAAGTATCATGTTCAGAGCTAGTAAATCTGTTAAATACTTAATGAGAGGAAATTGTGTGTGTTTTGTTGTTCTCGTGTCAAGGCTAAGCTCTTCTAAGAAAATAAGAGTGGAATGAAAAAAAATAAAATAAATTTTAAAAAACCCTAGCCCATTGTCTAAACTGTAAAAATGTCAGATTGATATTATGCTGAATTTTCTTTATGTCCTCTATCCTCATTATTCCTAAAGGGGTTTTGGCACCTCTCTTGAAAGTAAAAGTGGCTGCTCTCTTTTAGCATGCAGTCTTTGTTGTCCTCCAACACATAAAAAGTAGCCTGTCTAACTTTAAATAGTACTTGTATACTTTACCTGAGAAACAGGGATGCAAGTGATGCTACTTCTCCTCACTGCAGTTGGGTTTCATGAGTGGAGTGGTTGGCTTGAAGAGCTGAGGATTAGTAGTCCAAAAAAGTAACATGCCAAAGCTCTGCGTGCATCTTCCCATTGGTTACAACCCCTTGCCACAGGGCAATGAATCTACTCTAGGTTTTAACCCATATTCTAAAGGAGCTATCCAGGGTGCTGAAACTTATCCCCAAATAGATTTACCAGCTATGGGAAATCTTGTAGACTAAAATTCAGAGTGAATTTACCACACCACTAACCTGAGAGCCATCTGCTGCCACTGATGAGTTCTATCTGTGTCCTCTTTTGCCATATAAACAGTGAGCAGAAAAGTGGACTGACACAGACTTCCACTCAGGCAATAGACAAAACGACCAATGGTGTCTGGGTAATACCAAAACATATTCTTGAGTTTCAAATGGGTGGCAGGGCAGCCACCCATTTGAAATGAAAGTGTATATAGTATATAAAATGTATTTGAAACTAAAGTGTATATAGTTTTAGTTTTTAGTGCATACAGTCTTGCACTGAGAATAGGGTGCAAATACTGGCTGGACTTGTCAATATATGGTAGGTGGAACAGCACAAACGTTTCTCCTCTTTGCATGAATTGATAAAGTTTTGAGGTAGGGACAGTACAGGAGCATTTCTATATATTTTGGAGAGTGGTTTTCCCCCACATTTCTGTAAAATGTGCAAAGCTGAAAAAAATGTGATAACCATTGCCTTGTAGCATGGATTAGTAAAAGTTGTAGTAAATAGGTTGTTTGCATCTTTGTGATCAGCCACTCCACCCTTTTGTACTTTTTAATGTATCTGTTGGGTTTCACCAAGGGAAAAGGAACTGGATCCAAGCTTTCTTAAGAACCATGTCTTCCATATGAGCTTGCTTAACCTCTACAAGCTTGAGAAGGGATTATGCTCTCAGTCCCAGCTTTCCAGGCATATTTTTGGTAGGAATATGAAAGAGAATATTGTGATGCCATGGACTTGGTTGAAAAAAGCTGTTTAATTTATTGACTGTATGATAAGAATATAAAATAAGAATCTGTTGAGAGGGGGAAGAGAATGCTGGAGTTGGACTGAATGCTGACTGGTTTGAGATTTGCATAAAGCTGGTGGATAACAGTGAGTGAGTGTCAGGTAGTTGGCTTTTGTCTTAGTTAGACAGTTGATATTAGTGAGGGGTATGGGTAGTCTGTGTGAAAGGGCGTGGAAGATTTATGATTAAGATTCAGTCAGGTTTAGGAATAAATGAATGATTTTTAAGGGTCTGAGTTAGCTAGAGAGGAATGTGTGAGAAAGTGTACAGTATTTTAAATGTAATAAATAATCTGCTTTGTTATGTTTAACTTCTATAAATAAAGAATTGTTTTTGTTTTTATACACTTTTTGCCTCCAGAAACACTATATAACTGAAAGGTTGGATTCAGACAAGGTTCTGTGGTGGCAGCATTTAAAACAGAATGTGTGTAAGAATGTATGTTTCTATATGTATAGGATTCTAAGTATATGTATAACAACAAGAAGAAAAGAAAAAAAGAAGAATATTCCCATTGGGAATAGAAGTTGCTTAAATCCTCATAAGAATCTTGAGGGCATTTAGATGGTCCCAATAGTTGGTGTCACACAAAGGGGACAGGAGGAAGTCCCTGCACTTGTGGCAGAGGCGAGGATTAAGGAAAGCCCTCACTTTTGGTGATTGCAGTGAACACTGTGGAAGTTGTCATATTTGGTGGTTTTAAGGGTTGGAAAACTCACAAGTGCCTTCATGTTGGCTGCTTTTAAGTTTTGCAATTCCATGTCTTCAGTAGATAGATAGAAATTCTGGGAATAGCTATATCTGTTGAATCTTTGCAGAGCCTCTCTTTCAGTTGCCTTAGTTTTCCTTCTACAAGAACATAAAAACAATTTCCAAATCTATTTAATAAGAACATGAGGAGCCTCTTTTCAAAGTCAATGGGGGAGGAAGCAAAGCTGAAAGATTCTTCCTGCCCTATACTCCAGTCAGCAAATGTCCCTGGAAGCAAATTATTGGAATGCAAGAGCTGGTGGGTAGTTAAGCCAGTCCAGGTCAGTCACAGGTTATCCAGCAGGATGAAGGGAGAAGTAAGAAGGTGGTTGTCAGCCGGTCCAGAAGTCACACAGCAAATCAGTAGTCCAAATAAATAAAGCCAGAAAGGAGTAAAGCAGAGTTGTAAAACAGTAGCCAGTCCAAGGCCCAACAAACGCAAACACCAAAGAGCAGTGGAAGTCACCAAGATAGACAGTTGTGAGCAAGAAAGCCTTCAGCAAGCTGCTGGGAATTCATAACAAGGTGTCTCAGGGCAGTAGCCTCTTTAATTAGTCAGTGTCTCCTACTTAAGAGTCTGTGGGCCCGACATAACTTCTTATCCCCTCTGTGCTTGGCAAATGGCTGCACTGCATCTTCAGTCTCCTGTGAGGGAGTAGGGGCCCTCTCTGCATCATCCCCACAGCACCTCTGACTCAGTTGTTGTAAATTCCTAGCATTGCTGACACTCTCACTCTGTGTCTGAATCTTCTGATTCTGATGACACTTCCAGCCATATAAGAAGATACGTGTTTTGAAAGTTTTGTTAAGTTTTCCATATTTATAGTAATGTTTCAAAACCTATTTTTAACTCAGAGATTAGAATCAGATAGCAACAATATGTACTCAAGACAAGTGATGATGGCTGATTCATGCCACTTGCAGAAAGTGTCCTCACAGTTCTCCCACCTCAAACTGTGGCCTGTCTCCAGGCATATTAAATCTTTTCAAGATAGCTGCCATATGCCACTAGGAAAAAAACCCCCATTTTCTTCATTAAGGACTCTCTTTTCTTTCCATTCCACATGACTCTAGGCTAGGAGCTACTACTCTATTACAATCTTCACCTAAATGGAATGAGATTTGTCATGGAGCTTCAGCAGGGTGGCATTTTGGAGACCTCTCCTTCACTAAAGGATAATTACAATTTAACGATGCTTTGAACAGATTGCTAACTGCTGTGGTGGGGCAGAAGGGAGGGGGGGAAAAAACATCAGAAATACTATTAGAAGGGTTTTTTTAAAAAAAAAAAAGTTTGACAGTCTCAGCAAGTAGCTGGCAAGGATGTTTGCTTGCTTTGTGCACCAAATGTCATGATGACATTCTTTTCCTGCTCCTTTCATTTTCTCTCTTGGGCTGATGTGCTTAGCAGTGATGGATTGCAAAACCCCAGTGCAACACACAGGTATTGTATCATTTTATGCACACTCTTTTGCAAGAATGGAGTATATTGTAAAATATGGTCAGAGGGCTTTGGAAGAGAGAGGTGACAAAGGAAGTTTGTGTGGTAGACATCATTGCAAAAGTGGACATGACTTTGGCCTAGGGAATTCCCAAAGCTTGGAACAGTTGGGACTAGACTTTTCTGAGTCTCCCAGTCATCATAGCCATTGGCTTTTGATGGATGAGGGAACCCTGAAGCTGAAATCTAAAAAGTAACTTTCCCAAGCTTAGGGGATTCCATAACCTTAAAATTCAGCATGATAGGGAAAATGGAAACAACAGGAAGAAAATCACAAATCGGTGTACACAATTCACAGACAGACTGAAACTAATCCGTAAGCTTTCTATATAAGTCCATGAACCCCAGGTTAAGATGTCCTGCTATGCAGTAACACAAAAAGTACTCTTAATTGGAATTATAATGCAGTGGCAAATCAAATTACTCTAAGATCAATGTACAACAAAGATATGTAGAAAAGAAAACCCTCAAAGATGAAATCGTTCATTTTGTGGCACTCTCTGGCACTCATCTTATGCTTTCAGCATTTTATCCGTAATGTATAATCTGAAGAACTCATCGCTGAGAGAGCCAAGTACACATTACTAACATCAGTTCAACAAAGAAACTATTGTCTCAGTTTCCTTCACACAGTATGAATGTGCAAGGTATTTTGGAATGTGATAACACATTATAGTTCACAGACTCTTGCAGACAATTTTGTAACTAATGCTTTTTATTGTAGATTTCCCATTTCTTTGTTATCAGCTGCAGTCAAGATGACTTTGACTTATGGTGGACCTCATGAATAGGAGACCTCTTAGCCATCCAATCATCAACAGCTCTGATTAGGTCTTGCAGACTCTGGGCCATGGCTTCAGAGCATCATTCCCATGGTGGGCAGGGCCAAAGGCAAAACATAGGAGCAAAGGTACCATCATATTTTATCTTAATGCTCTTACTGCCATTAACTAGGCTTTTATTGTTGTTAACTGCTGTGCAGTTGGCTTCATCTTATGGAGACCCTTTATGAACGGGAGACCCCCAAGTCACCCTGTCATCAGCGACCCTGATCATGTCTTTCAGACTCAGGGCTGTGGCTTCCTTGATTGAGTCTATGCATATGTAATTCCTTCTTTCTTTTTCCCTACTGCCTTCTACTTTACCAAGCATTATTGCATTTTCTAGTGAGCCCTGTCTTCTCAGATATGTCCATACTTCTCAGGATACGTCAGAAGTATGACAGTATCAGTTTTGTCATCTTGACTTAGTCCAGGCTTGATTTGCTCTAGGACCCATTCATTTCTCTTTTTAACAATCTATGTTATCCATTGAACTTTTCTCCAGCACCACATTTCAAATGAGTTGATTTTCTTCCTATCAGCTTTCTTCACTATCCAGCTTTCACAACCATACATAGAAAATGGGAAATACAGAGTACATGGACAATCCTAACTTTAGTATTCAATGATATATCTTGACACTTCAGGTTCTTGTCTATTTCATTCATAGCTGCCCTTCCAAGTCCTAGTCTTCTTCCGAGTTAAGGTGTACAAAATCTTGAATCATTTCAATATCTTCATCATCAACTTTAAAGTTACATAAATAATCTGTGGTCATTATATTTTTCTTAATGCTCATCTATAAATGTGCCTTTGTGGTTTCTTCCTTGACTTTCTTCAGCAATTGTTCTAGATCTCTGCTATTTTCTGCAAGTAGTATGATTTTATCTGCATATCTTTTACTGCTGATGTGCCTACCCAGTGGCGTAGCTTGGCATGAGTGAGGTAGGGGAAGAGACATGTAGGCAGGGCTATGGTACACGTGGGAGGAGTGACAGTACATGGGGAGGGGCGACAGCATATGTGGGCGGACTACGTTGCACGTGGACAGAGGGATAGTACCCAGGGAGGCAGGCAAGGAGTGGCAATGCCCCCCCAAATACACCAGGGCACACCTCCTTATTTGCCCCCCATCCTTATGCCACTGTTCCTACCTCCTATTTTCATGCCTTTTTGCTCCAACTTTCAAGACAGGGTGATAAAATGCAGCTTTGCCAGATTCCCTTCCTGATTGGAAACTCTTCTGTTTCTCAGTATTGTGTCTTGATAGTAACCTCTTATTTTGAATATAGGTTATGCATCAAATGTTGTGGTACATCCTGCTATCTATCAAGTGTCAGCTGTGACTTCCCAAATGGTAAATCGGTTCATCTTCCAATGAAGATAAGCTCTCAAGGATGGGGGGCATGATACAGAGTTCTTCTGGTTCCTAGTAAATCAGGCTTAATAGTGCAAATCAATTCTTTACATTATCTTTAAATTCTACAGACATGTTCTTCAGGTTATATTTTGGCACAACGTTTGGTTTAGTATTCTTATTTAGCCTTACTCTAATTTTTTATATTAGCAGTTCAGGATCTGTGCTACAATCTGTTTCTGGTCTTGTTTTTCCAGAAAGAATTAAGGTTCTCCATCTTCTGCTTCCAATAATGTAGTCTATGTAGTACCTATATTGGGTATCAGCTGATGTCCATATACACAGTTGCCTGCTTAGTTACTTGAAGAATGCATTTGCAACAAACTAATTGTTGGCCTCGCAAAATCCATCCAGGCAGTCTCTTGCTTCATTCCTTGATCCTAAGCCAAATTTTCCTAGGCCCTTTTCGCATACATTTTTTTTGCGCGAGCGCCCCTTGAGCATCATGTGAATGGGAGCGTTGCTCTGTATGACGCACTCCCACTTGCGTGACGCTCATGAGGCTAAAGTGGGGCGCGCGCGTACTGCGTGCTCGCGCAATGCTCGCGGCACCCTCACACATTTACCTGCATGCGGTGCTTCGGTGAGCCGGGACAGTCGCGCTTCCTTCCCCCAGCACAGCCTACAGCTCCCAGACTGCACTGAGGAAGGAAGGGGCAGGGCGCGCTACCAGGAAGCCGATACGGTAGGCAGAAGGGCTGTCATGAGCGAGCACCACTCCCCACTGCCGCGACGAAGGTAAGGCGCGAAAAGGGTCGTAGAGTCTTTGATTCTGCTCTGTTTCCTACTTTTGCATTCCAACTGCCCCTGATTAACAAGTCCAGTTTTGCTGTGTGATCAGTTTTCTCCTGGACTTCAGCATAGAATCTTTCAATTTCTTCTCCTTCTGCCTCTGTAGTTCAATGTGAATTTTTGTTCTATTTTCAGGAGGTTTGTTAGCTCCCTGAAAACATGGCAATTTGTAATTTCAAGATTATTTCTCTGCTATACTGCTGTCCTGGTGCTGCAGGGCCTCTGGCTTAACAAGCAAGGGCTTTTAGACTTATCTAGGTAGCCAGGTTTTTTTTTTTTGTTTGTTTGTTTAAAAGCCTATGGAGCTGTCATTTTCCTTCCTTGACTATCAGCCTACCTCCCAGGGCCCTGTGCACTGTTGTTGCAGCCCTCTGAGAAGCTAGTCAGTCAGAAGGCTGGCTGCCAGCTCAGGTGGAAGGGTTCTCTCATGGCAGAGGTTTGCCTATGGTGGTCTACCCCAGGGGATATATAAGTAGTCTGACAGCTCTTTAGAGTGCTCACTCGCTCTTCTTCCCTAAGCTTTGATTGCTTGAGACCAAGATCTGCTATGCTGTTGCATGTGGCAATTGTTTTTAACTTGTTTTTAACTTGTTTTTCTTGGAATTTTAAGAGCCTTGGTCTCTTTCACACTTCTTTCAGGCCTGCTCACAACAGTTGAGGATTATTTTGGAGTAGGAGATCCCAGGGATGTGTTTGTCTAACCATTCTCATTTCCAATGATGGCTGGTATAATTAACAATGAATTTATACAACGTGTAAATGTGATTACTTAGATGTAAAATAATCAGAAAATGACAACCCTAGATAGAGAAAGATAGGTGAGAAGAATAAAGAAAACATAAAATGGATAATAGAGGATTAGGAGTATTCTTACTTCTCTGGTCAAAGGGGAAATCACCAGAAAAAACTTGGAAAGACAGGACAATAATGTGGCTTCTGGAAGGAGTAGAATGGAAAGCTCCAGCGAAACTATATTTGGCTGCTGAAAATGTATAAAAAGCAGTCTTTGAATGTATAATTAACCTTGGCTGGGAAAACGTTGCAGCATATTAATTTTGTCTGCTGAAGAAAGCCATCATGGTTTACATGTTTACTTTTTAGCAATACTTTAGCAATGTCCTTAAGGTATTTAATTTATATTGCTATAATAGGTGTACAGCCATATAAAAACACAGACCTAGATATAAAACAGAAATTAAATCTAGGTAAAGGCATTTAAAATAAATGAAATACAGTTAGACATCAATTCCCAGGCCTCCTAATTAAGTGTTGTTCCTGCTTTGTAATTTTTATTGTACTAAACAAGGAACGTGTATATGAATTAAGATGACTAATAGTTGTTCTGTTCACTTTAATTACACTGATGCCAGCGGGCACTATTATAGTTAAGGGTCTATCAATGTTTTCACTACAAAATCTTATTTTCTGTGGTTTACTGCATTAGCCATAAACATTCATTCCTGCCTGATGTTTGGAGTAGAAGATCTGAGGCGCTATGTAATATCTGCTAGGTTTATTTTATTTTTATGGGTTACTTGAAAGAATTGTTTGTTCTCTGCCAGCAGAGCAGTCAAAGGAAGAACAATAACTTGAATGGTTTTGAAATAAACCTGAGCTCCTCTCTCTCTCTCTCTCTCTCTGTGTGTGTGTGTGTGTATGTAAGATGTGGACTATTGTACTACATTTGGGCAAATTACTTCTTTTTAATTTTTTTTTTTTAATTTTTGCTTATCTTGAATGACAGAATGTAAAAATTAGAATGAAAGTACAGCATAGAAGAGGTTTCTTTGAGATTCCCTTTAGAGTCCACTTTCCAATTTGGTGGATGATAGTTAAGAATTTGTCCCGTTGTTGGCATTTCAGCTGACCTGATGACAGAGGAAAGATTTAGAGAATGAAAGATATATATACTTACTATCTATTTATAAGCATGTTTAATTTTGAAGAAAGCTCCATTGTTTTCCAAAGGATTCAAGGTACATGTGTTCTTGACTGTAGCCTCAAATGCTAAAGGTTCATTGACATTCAGCTTTCTTCAATGGGACAAATATGTCCTTGTGTACTCAGCATTTCCCTAAGTTTTGAGGCATTCCAAGGGCAGGATTTAACGGGACTTTCTTCCTTTTGTAAAAAAGGTCCCTGGAGATGTATGTACTTTGGGATATTTGATTCATTTACAAATGCCCATGGAGAACCTAAGTGGAGAGAAACAAGTGATATACTTGTACAAGCCAAAACTTCACTGCTTCCTATGAGATCCCAGAAGGGCATAGCAGAACCTGTAAATTAGGGGGAGGAAAGCAAAATAACACTCAGAGCAAATTAGATGGTCTGGGGTTGGAACCCCACCTTTCAAAACCTCCCCTCTTTCCCTTGAGTTCCTCAAAGCCCTCCCCACTCCTCAGCACCAATTTCTACTTTTTTTTCAGAGAAAGGGGTCCAATAAGTGTGTGGGACAGCCAATCCTTGGAGAGCTTGCTTGCTCCAGGTCATCCTTGCTGTGATCCTCACTCTCTTGTAAATGACTGGTACTGCTTCATCAATTATAAAAAAAGAAAGGGAGGGAGAGGAGGAGAAAAAAGGAATGTGGCAATAAACCCCTTCTTCAGATACAATCCAGAGTGATATCAATGCCTCAGGTATAAGGCATATTTGTACAGTTGTGGGAATGGGATCATAGGATCCAGAAAGACATGAATCATGTCCCTTGCCCTAAGGTTTCAAAGGGCAAGGAACATGATTTGCACCATACTGGATCCTATAACATTCTATCCCAATCCCACAACTGTATAAGTATGCTTTGTACCTCATGTTTTAATATCACACGGTACTTCATCTGAAGATGTGGATTTATCTTCACAAAAGCTCCTGTTGAAATAAAAACAGTCTTTAAAGTACTGCCACATTCCTTTTTTATTTCCTCCTCCCTTCCTCCTTTTTATGCTGCAAGAGACTCACATGGCTATGGCCCTTTTTGGACCTTACCTCATTCCGGTGTTGTCGCGAGAAGCCTCTTGCGAGAAGCACTTGTATCCCCTCTGCTTCCCCTCCGCATCAGCTCCGTGCTGGGTGGAAGGAAGTGTGAAGGCTCCGCCCCTTCCTTCTGCAGCGCGGCTGGGTACTTTCCCAAGCTGCACTGGGGGAGGAAGCACGATGGCTGCATGTCCGGAGCCTCCACATGCAAGGTAAGTGCAGGTGGGGAACAGGAGGAACATGCGATTGTGCATCATTTTTGACAATGAGCCAAAAATGATATACTGCGTGATCACTGCAGAATGGCCTCAGGAGCATCACACAATTGTGAGGACATCATGTGGAATGGTCCTGGCAATCCCACAGCATTCCTGAGGCCATTTTGCAACAGGACTGGTGTGCGAAAAGGGCCTACTTCTTTGAAAACTGCTCTATCAATGTATTTAATGCATACAGTGCCACATGATCTTGCTACACTTTTTCCAATATGGAAGCACTTTTATGTAGAAGGTTCATGAGCTTTGAAGCAATCCAAAATTTGTCTTTGATGTTCTTATCCCAGTAACTGATGTCCCAGTGAGTTTTCCATAAAGAGAAACTTCCAGGGATCTTCCCGAGCTTAATTTCTTCCACAGCGGCTACAAATAGTTCTTGCTAGCAAAATCTTCCTGAAGCACTCTGACAGTATTTGTTTCATCCCTCAGGAATTGAGACTATGGAGAACAAGACCAGAGAACAAAATGAGGCACTATGCAGTCAGCATAGACCCTGAAACTGTGCTTACAGATTGCAGTGCTGAGGCTGGAAAACCATAGAGAGAACACACACACACACACAAACTTGATTTGGAGAAGTGTGAAAAGCCAAGAACCTGGCTGCTTGAAATATGGCAGCACAATTGAGTTCAGTGTGATTTCTCTCTTACCATTTTTATTTAAACATGGGTATGATGAATTATAATCACCTTAGGGCTAGTTCGTACTTGGAACAACTTGGGAAACGAGCCTCAAGCTTGCTCACCTTTTCTTCCATGATACCAATTTAATGGGAGCCCCCAGGGTCTACACAGCTCATGGATGTGAACTGGCTTTGAGGGTATTTTTTAACCATTTTATTTCAACAGTTCATTTAACATCTTCCCTTCTCCAAGAGGCAAAATAAAGGAGAAACAGAAATAGACATTCTCCTTTCAGGTTCCTGAGTCTTGGCTTGTGAAAACATTACCATAACAAATCTCTCTCCACTTGCTTCTCCTTCCCTGTCTCCTTTTTAAAATCAAAGCTGGGGATATAGGTGGACTGATAATGTAAATGGGCACTGGGTAAGCATGACTAGAATCCAAGTAGACCCTGACCAACTGGGCAATATGGAATGAATTCTTTCTTAGCCTAGGGCCTCTGTGAGGGACAAATTCAATTTTGCATGAAAGCCATTATTACACTGCACCTGATTATGCTAACTGTTGCTGTTTCGGGGGATGTTAGTCCATGACATCAGCGCAATACAGCAAATATTGATTCCTCCCTTCACCCCAGAACTGCACTCATTACTGAAATCTCCTCATCATGTTGAGAGGGGGAATGCAAATAATCTTTTGGCATACAGCCTGGGTTGCCCTTGAAAAATTTTTAGAAACTGCAGCTGCTGCAAATTGCTATAGCTAGAATAATACTTTCTGGTTCCCAATTTTCTGACCATGGGAGGGTATTTAATTAGTGTTGGCTTCTCATTTGTTCCAGGTCAAAGGAAGGTACTACTCTTTCTCCATAAAGACTCAGACTGGCTGGGTGCAGGACATGTGAAAGATTCTCCTGCCTGTCCACATCAACCTGGCCATCAGTTACAGTCCTCTTCTGACACCTTGGTGCTCCATCTTCTATCCCTGAGAGAAAGTGTAGTTGGCAGGGATGCAAAACAGGGTCTTTTGGGTGACAGTACTCTGACTGCAGAACTCCTTTCCAAGGGAAGTTTGCTGCCTATTAAGTTAACAGCTAATGCCTTTCTGCTCCACCAAGTTTTCAGGGCATTTTCTATTGTAGGCTCATTTAAAAAATAAATTGTTGTGTTCAAAAAAACCTTGGGATACTATTTTGGGCCCAAAGGTGATTCTTAAAAAGGCTAGAGTTGCAATTAGTCCAAACCTTACTCAATAGGTAGAAGGCACCAACAATGGTCTTTTCCACACTGGGCAAGGGAATTGCCCTGCACCCCTACTCACCGGACCTTTCGGTTCCCCGGCCCGGTCCACAGCGCTCCAGAGCAGTGCATGCTCATCGATACGCACTGTTCCAGCATCCCAAATGGCAGCTTCTGGTTGATCGAGGGTCTTGACCAACCGCTGAAACTTGCCAGCCTAAAGCCCGCCCCCTGGCAGATCACAGGCTTGCATTGGTACAAGCCTGCGAATCTGCATAAGGGAGCAGGCTCGCAGTAGTGCGCTCCGTGCTTTTGAAAGACCAGAAAAATCAGGTCTTTCAAAAGCACACTGGAGGACCACTTGGGGGTGTACTAGACCAGACTGAGGTGCGGATCTACGTTAAATAGTTCTGACCCAGTCCAGTCCGAGGTGCAGACCTCCTCCTTGGAGGACAGACTGCACCGTTTCAAAAGCCCCATGTGGAAAAGGCCACTGTTGCCCATGGTAGTGCTAGGACAGGTATGATTCACTTGTTCAATCAGTTGTCTTCTTAAAGGAAGTATAAGTGGATATGTAATCTGGGTTCAGCTCTTATCAGAACAATGGATGATAACATATTCCACAATCACTGTTATGGCAGTACATATAATAACTTCACGTAACCTCTCTGTATTGACAAATTAAAGGAAATCATAATTCACCTACATGAAACAAATATTGCTTGTTTGGACTGCAGCTCCCAGAATGCCATGGCCCAAAGAAGAAAGTTTTCCACGCTTCTCACAAAACTTAAATAAGAACAGTGATAACAATCACATTTCTTTTTATTCAACACTTCCCAAGTTCACTTGAAGAGAAATTTCTAGCTCTCAGGAGAATTATAGGCAATTATTAAGAAACAAATCTCTTCAAATATTAGAATGATCTACAAGAAACAATATCTCTGAAAGATGTACTATCATTACAGATTACATGTCTTCAATGGCTTTAGTAATTCCGTATTCCTTAGCTTGGTTGGTGCCTTGAAGCAAATGCCTTAAATAATCTAAATAATCCCTTTTAAAGACAGAAGAAAACCTCTTAATCTTTTTGTAAATCTTCCTATGTTGATCCTTTGAAGATTGAAATTACAGTGGTGACTTGTAATTAAATGTTGAATACATGGGAATACAGCATGTTGTGGAGTCTTAGTGGAGGAGGATGCTGGCAGCTGATCCAGGATGCCTCATAGAACACCAGACAATTTAAAACACTGGTTCTACAGAGTCAATGGATGATACAGCTTCCTTTGTGGATGGAAATGAGCCACACGCTCCCGTCTCTTGGAGCACAATCTAGTCTGGCTTGAGAACTTCCCCATCCTATTGGTTTCAGTGGGGGAGATAAACCCATCCCAATTTCTTTCACTGTTAAAGCTGAGGCATAAATATGCTTCACTTGAGTTGGATTGCCCCATGCTTCGGAGGTTAAAGATTGCCATGCGGCTAGAGAGACAATGGAGAAGTGAGGGCCTTGAGAGGGTGCCTTGTACTTTGAAGTCTCTCTGTGAAGCGGTGTTCAGTTTCACTGGGATACTGCTTTACCATAATGGTGGAGAAGATGAAGAGAGAATTGATCATCTCTCAGCATGATGAAATTGGTAAAGAACAGGGCCAGTTAAAATTCTCACCTGACTCCTGCACAAAGCAGGCAAGTTCTGCTGATCCAAAAGCTGAGGTTGACAAGCTACAACTGCGCAGGATTTATTACTGCGCTTGGATCTATATGTTCCTGTGACAAAGAGGTTATCACTTTTGGAGAGCCAAGGAGAAAATATGATCAAAGATGGGAAACAGCTTCCAAGTTAATATTGTTTCTGAGAATATGAGGATACCCTTGATTTTAAAATGTGGTACCTGCTCATTTGGGGTGGGGGCAAAGAGCTGTATCCAAAGACTTAAGTTCTAATGGTTTCCAGCTCATAAAGATATAGCTAGACTGGAACCAAACAGTATTTTCTCTATTCTCCTGAAGTTTTAATCCATCAGTCTCCAATTTTTGGTTTCATAACAAGTTATCGTAACAAATTTTGTCACTGAGGAAACAGGTCTGTAAAACTGTGCCCTGCAATATGAGTTACAATATTACTGAATATTTATTTGGAAATAGAAATAAATATGATAGATGTTGGATGTACAGTAGCTCACATTATATATTGCTTGTCTGCACGACTACTTACAGGTGCTATAACATAGTGATATACGTTGTCAAGATTCAGGATTTTAAAATGCATCACTCATCCAATCACATAATGTGTTCTGCAGCATATGATACATTATCATCCAGTCACCATTTGCAGAGGACCAGATTTTTTATATACATATATATATATATATTAAAGGTTATTTCATAAAGATTTGTGATGCTGCACTTTGTGGCAGTTTGATATATACTTTTTCACTTGGTTATTATTCACTTTCTGTTGCTTTGATTGCTCTGCCCCTTTAGTACATGAAAATCACAAATTGAAGCAGACTTCACATATGCAAATTTAAACTAATCAAATAAAATGTATTCAGCTGACTGTAAGTTCTTCTTCTAGTTTAGATTTAAAGCATTTGTATAATCTGGGCTTCTGACTGATTCTTTTAGTGTCAAGGTGGAGTTTCAAATGGTTGCCCAATGGAAGGAGCAAAGCAAAGAGGTATTAAGTGGTAATAGGCATCAAATTCTAATATCACTGATTCTGCTTTTGTGACACTTTCCAGCTGACTTCAGTGGGATAGTTTCGTACATAATTACACCTTCCAGCAACCTGTTATCTGAATCTCCCATAAACTTTCATGAACAAAGCAGTGTCGCTGCAAAGTAAAACCTTCATATGGAAGCATTCCAGGACTAAAGCTGAAAGCTGACTTCTGAACTATGGTATTTGTATTTTGCTGCTAGAACCATTAACTGAACTTCAGAACAGAAACTTTTGTACTTCTGTATGACATCTTTCCATTTTTTTTCTGTTTATAACCAGTACTCTTCATCAAACAAGGATATTGTTATGGTTTGGTATTTTTTTTAATGAAAATATTGATAGCGACATGTAAAGAAAAATTAAAAACATTAAAAACAAAAGATTAAAATATTCCTTCATTATTATTTTTTTTTTCAGTAATGGCATTTGTTGCCGTGCCTCTACATTTCCAACTTATGAAGACTCTAAGGTGAACCTGTTATGGTTTTGTTGGAAAGATTTGTTCAGAGGGGTTTTCCTTGGTTTCCTTCTGAGGCTGAGAGGGTGTGACTTGCCCCAGATCTCTCAGTCGGTTTCCATGGCCCAGCAAGGATTCAAACCCTGGTTTCCAGAGTCCCAGTGCAATGCTCAAACGCTCACTACACTGGTTCTTAATAATGGCATATCCTGTAACATTGAAACTGGGATATATGTGGCTGAGTAAAATCAGAGTGCGGCAAAAAGTGTGTGGCAAAGCAAAAAGGAAGCACAAGTTATTAGTGAGGAAGAACACAGAAAACTACTATTTTAGGCAGAGAAACTCTAAGTGTTTACTGCCACTACCAATGGGCCGGGCCAGAGGTATAAAACTTGCCTTCAAACCTAGCTTTGCTCCTGCAGCTCATTGGATGAGGGAGGCGCTTTAGCTTCCTTAGAGTCCAGCAAGTCAATGAGATGGGGAGAGAGCTTAATGCTTGCCTGCTAACAACTTTGCTCCCAGAGATCCTTAGTTCCTCAGCAGCCTTTTGTTTTTTTTATTATAACTGGAAAGGGCAAGACTCCACCCCTTCCTCTCTAGAGTACCAGCTCTGTACTTTGAACTGGAAGTGGAATCAGTTGAGCTGCCAAGAGGGACAGAGAAAAAGCAGGACATTTGTAAGACAGCTGAGAAATCCAGAAAGCAAACAACTAAATGTGGCTGCCTTGCTTGAATAGGGACAGTTGGAGAGTATATATTGGGCGGGTCTCTTGTTGTTGTTGCTGCTGCTGCTGTTGTTGCTGCTGTTGTGTGCCTTCGAGTCATTTCTGCCTTATGGTGACCCTAAGGTGAACCTATCATTGTGTTTTCTGGGGCGGAGAGTGTGCAACACACCCAAGGTCACCCAGTAGGTTTTCATGTCCGAGCAGGGAATCAACCCCTGGTTTCCAGGATTGTACTCCAACACTCAAACTCCTACACCGTGCTCACTGTAGACCCACCCACATTCATAGGATTGTTGTTGTTGACTGTAATGAGATTTGTCTTCATTACAGTATGGCCCTCCAGTACAGTATGGCCCTCCAGATGATGTTGACTGCAACTTGCAACAGGCCTAGGAAGCATAGCTAATGGGATGGAATGCAAGGGGATCACATGACTCCCAGCCCTGATCTAACCTGCCCCCTCTGCTCAAAACCTGAACCGGAAGCAAAGGAAATGGGTGTGACATTTATCTGATGTTTTTATATTTCCAATGATAAACATAATGATTAGGCCATGAAAATCTATATCACACATACCTGTTCATCTTCCTTTCAGGGCCAGGAAAATTGCTTTTTAAAATAAGTAATTAGTTACTATTATAGTTTCAATACCACCAACAAAAATTGTCCTTTCTTTCTTTCTTTCTTTCTTTCTTTCTTTCTTTCTTTCTTTCTTTCTTCCTATTATTTTACTAGAACACTTCTATCAGTAAGGCAAACAACTTTTATCATGGGATCTCAGGGCAGCAAGTGATCCAAGCAATTTAAACACTTCCAGATTAAAGCCATAAGTAATTTGATCAAGATAAAAATGTATTAACAAAGCAAGTGTTCAAAGCATTTTAAAAGCTACGACAATTTAAAATTGTGTTCATGAACTCTTTGAAATAAGACACAGAATACAGTTATTCTCATGATAGTTAACAACTTTGCAAAGAAATGCTTCACATTCACGTTTGTCTATGTCTTATTAGCAATCATAATCACAATTGTAATCATAACTCACTTTTTTTGTGCTTTATTGTACATAATTTACTTTACTGTGCTTTTGGCCCAAAACAGGGACTCAAGTTATTTTGAAATAAGAGATATTTTGCAAATTTGTATCAAGAGCTGCAGACCCAGGAAAACAAACAAGAAAGGATAGGTCAATATCTTGATAAAGAACAATTTCCAAAGAAAACAGAATCTCAAAAACAGGATTTAAATTAGAAGATTTCAATGCAGGATGTTGCTCAAGCAATAAATAAATTAAAAACAGATAAAGCTCCAGGCCTTATTTGCTTCTCTGTATTATACTGTAAAACTTTTGAGGACAAATTGGCTTTGCCCCTTTTAGAAACAAGTAATCAAATTAAAACTGAGTGTATCCCACAGACATGGTCAATGGAAAATATTATATTAATTCATAAAGAAAGAAGAGATACTCTTGAGGTGAGAAATTATAAACCTATATCACTACTAAATATTGACTATAAAATCTTCACATATATATTGGCAGAAAGACTAAAAAAATATTGAGAGAATATTTACATCATGATCAAACCAGTTTCTTGCCTGGGAGATATATGAAAGATAATATAATATTAGAACAATCTTAAATCCCATTGAATACTATGAGATATTTGCAAAGAAAAAATTGGTATTGTTTTTAGATGCCGAAAAGGAATGTGATAATCTAAATTGGACATGTATGAGATATGTAATGGAAAAAATGAACGTAGGTATAGATTACTTAAAATAGATTGATGCAATATATACAGATCAAACTGCCAATCGTATAGTGCATGGTGAAAGATCAGATAAAATACAAACAATTAAGGGAACTTGTCAAGGCTGCCCCCTATCACCACTCTTGTTCATAATGGCATTGAAAATTTTAAATAGAAAAATAAGGAATGAACTGGGAATAAAAAGAGTTCAAATCCATGATCAAGAATACAAGTTCGCTTTCGCTGATGATTTAGTTATAATATCAGAAGATCCAAAGAAGTCTATAAAGAAATTGCTTGAAACCTTAGAATATTTTGGAGAGATTGCAGGATCTAAAATCAATAGAGGTAAATCAGTGATAATCACAAAAACTAGGAATAAGGAAGAGAAAAAGGAATTGAGTGAAAATTTCAATTTCCAGATAAAGAAGAACACAAAATATCTTAGAATAGTAATCTCTAAGAAAAACATAGAGTTATATGATAACAATTATAAACCCACCTGGGATAAAATTAAGGAGCACCTCCAGAAATGGAATAAAATTAATTTGTCATTATTAGGGAGAACAGCCACAATTAAAGCAAACATTCTCCCTAAAATGATGCATCTTTTTCAAAATTTACCTATTATACAAAAAGAAGATTTTTTTCAAACATGATATAAAGAGTTAAAGAAATTTATTTGACAGGGAAAAGGTCTAGAATCAGGTGGAGTACCTTGTTAGATGTTAAAGAGAGAAGGAGTTTAGGATTACCAAACTTGAAAATCTACCAGCATGCCTGTACCTTATATTGAATATTGGACTGGATTAAGCTACAAAACAATAGAATATTACAACTTGAAGGCTTTAGCTTGCTATATGGATTGCATGGTATGGCAAAGCTAATCTTGATAAGGATTTTAACAAACATAGTATAAGGAGGCTCCTACTTTAGAGCTGGAAACACAATGGAACGAAACTCTACTTAAAAATCCCACTCTGGATATCCTATCAAGAGGCTCTTCATAAGCAAGAGTATATTTGTAAGACCCACTGGCAAACCTAGGATGATGTACTGATCAAAAACTCATTTAGAGATAAGATGAAGTTACAGAAAGATGGATTTGAATGCCATTGACTACAGTACAGATAGATTAAAGAAAGATATAAAATTGATTTAAAATCAGAAAGTATAGAAGTGAAGCCAAATCAGTTCGATACTATTTCACAAGCAAAAGATCATATAATATCAAAAATGTATAAATTATTAATAAATATAGACCTGTAACAAGAAACCATTAAGCATAATATGATCAAATGGACTAAAAATATTAGGGAAAATGTCAGATTAGAAGATTGGGAAAAATCATGGTCAAAAAATATAAAATTTACAAGGTGCTCAGCACTGAAAGAAAATTATTATAAAATGCTATTTCATTGGTATTTAACACCAGTAAAATTAGCTAAGATGTATAAAACAACCTCAGATCAATGCTGGAAGTGCCAAGATAAAAAGGGTACGTTCTTTTATAGATGGTGGCTCTGGCAAAAAGCAAAAGACTACTGGATAGAAATTCATAATCTTATTACTAAAGTATTAGGATTTAAATTCTCTATATCTCCAGAACTATATTGGTTAAATATGAGGAAAGGAATCAAAACCTCTTATCAGGAAAAATATGGTAGAATCTTGATGTATTTTGTAACAGCTGCAAGAATATTATATGCCAGGAACTGGAAAGCGAAAGGCAATCCAACTATTGAAGGTTGCATCTGAAAACTATTTGATGTGTTTCAAATGGATAAGCTAACCTGTATGTTAAATAACCAAAATATGACAAAGGGAAATCAGGAATGGGAGTGTATTAAAAAAGTATGGTGAGAAAAATGGGGGAGATTGATAGTCATAGATATACAGACACAGATTTTTTTTCCTTTTTCTTCTTCTCTCCCCCCCTTTCTGTCCTTTCTCTCTTTATATAGATTAATATGGATTTAGGGTGAATAATTTAACAGAATCTGGAGGTGTTTATAACTTTAATACACTGTGTGAGTTTTTGTTAGGTAAGGAATTAAATATCTAAGGAAATTAAGGAGATATATTATTTTTATTTTTATTCTCTTATCTCGAATGGATTATCTCATATTCTATTTTTGAAACTTTATATGTATTTTTTTCTTCTTTTTCTCTGTTTAATACATTAATATATAGAATTGTAGAAACAGCTGGAACTATGTTTTGGAAGATAAATGTATCTTTCAAATAAAATTAAAAAAAAAATTAAAATATGTATAGATAAAAGCACATTTCAACATGTCATCTCTTTCTCTACAGTCCAAAAAACTGGGCCTTTCTGTCCTTCACTGTTATAGTGCTACTATTCCACTTTCCACATCCTGAGGAGTTCTGGGGTTTGTAGTTTGCTGAGGCCAAAGAGCTCTCTGGCTAAGAATTCTAAAGGCCCCTCCCTAAACTGCGAACCCCAGGATTCCACAGGATGTTGAAAGTGGAATAATAGCACTATAACAGTATAGGGTCAAAACGGTCTTGATTTTAAAATATGAAGTCAGTATGACATGTGGACCTGTGAATTTTCGCATGCTTTCATTTCATTTGTAGATTAGCTCTCCTTACTAGGAATTTGTAGGAACCTCAGGAACCTCAGCTGTTCCTGTTCTAATGTCTCTCCCAGTCAGAAGTTTGAGGTGCTGCTCTTTTGGCCTATAACCTTCAGTAAACATGGCTACTGGAAGGACTCTGGGAATGTTCATCCTCAGAAAACTTTTCCAAGCTCTACTCACAATAAAATTGTAACAGGAAAACATACATATTCCAACTGTTCTGATTTGTCAGGGACAGGCCGCACCCTTTCCTAGCTTGTGTGTTCTTCTCCATTAATTACTTTTTCTGTCTGATGTTGTATGGCCACATATGTCTTGGTTTTAAGCTGTGAAATATTGGAGGAGATAATATTTTGATTGTCTAATCCTCAGTGTAAAACTCCTGTCTTATCCAAAATACATTTGCATTGTTTTCACAGTTGCATCTTAAGAAAGTACAGCATATTTGCACAATGCACTGATACAGGATTATTAGTTTTCATTTTTCACTGTCATCTTGATGAAGTGGAATCCAGATGTTTCTCCTAGCTGTGTAACCCTATGCGTGTGTGTGTGTGTGTTCAGCAAGAAAAGGTGCTAGGGATGGAGTGGCTTTAAGCATGTTAGAAATGCTACAGTTGTTGTTGTCATACAAAGCAATTATGCTTAAAGGACCTTTCCATCAGCAGTGTTTGATAATGGTTGTGGTTCTTGTTGCTTCAGGAAGGTCAAACACAACTATTTATGCTAAGGCCCTGTCCCAGACCTCACTTTCAGCTTCCTGGTGCGGGAGGCATTAACACAAAATGGAAAAGGGTACTCAAGGGTACTCAAATGTAAACACAATATGCTTTATACTACTCCCTAGTGGTGCCTATATAGATAGATGATGTAGATGTATAGCGAGAGAGAGAGAGTGGTAGACTCAGAGGGTCATGGGAGCCAGATTGATGAGATGAGCATACAAGGTAACTCCCTTAGTGTATTAGTGTCACAGACTGGATGGTACGCTTGACTTTTATCCTCCCTTCTGAATTTTTTTAAAAAGAAAAAAAAAGGATACACTGAGTGGTTACAAAAATGTCTGTTTCCATGTTGCTGCTGCTCCAACCTGACTCTCTGAACACAGATGCTTTTCAAGATGTGCTGGCAGATTTGCCTTTCAATTCCACATGTGGAAACATGTCAGCTTTCTGGCACTTCTGCAACATCACTTCCAATCACTCTGCTAATGCCAATGGCATGTCATTTGCTGTCAGGTGGAAAGATGACAGTGGAATTGGCTGTGGATTCAACTTCTTTAAAGTTCCCGAGCATTTTCTTCCAAGAGGAGAGGAGGGGAACTGATAGTGCCCTTTCACAGCCGACTTCCTTTGAGATTATAAAGCCAGGATGACTCCTCTCTGTACTTGAGTAAAAGCACCTATCAAATGGATTAAGGTCATAAAAAAGAAAGATTGTTAGTAAAGTTTGCATGTTTACAGGAGTGGTGGTGGAATATTTTAAACATAGAATTGCCTGTTTAGTACATCTTAAGACTGGAGATGGGAGTTGGTTAGTTTAGCAGCTGAGTTTTAATTTACAGTCTTTGCATTACTGGAGGTTTATGCACTGTTAAAACATTTCCCTTTCTTTTTGACATTTCTGTTCTAGGGTAGTTGAACACTCCAGCAAATTTTCACATAATTCCTAAGAGCACTAAAGGTAAGGAATAGGTGAGCTTTATTTCATGGTGCTATAAATACATCTATCCATCCAAAATGACTCCAGCAAGAGGAAGCAATTATGTAGTATACATACATTGTGGAAGTTTAGTTTAAAAGAAAATTGTTCTCAAGGGCTAAACAATACACCTCTAATTAATAGTTTCCTCTCTAACCCTGGTTTCGGGCAGATTCTAGTAAAAGAAATAACTTTTCACTAGTGCTGGGCCAAAAGTGTTAATTTTCAAACTTTCAGTTCAAAATTCAGGGGGTGATATTTTTTTTAAAAAAAAGTACTTTATTTAAAATGTGACATACATACAAACAAAAGAACTGGAAAAAAGACAACAAACTATAAACACAAACAAATACAAAGAAAAAAGGAAAAATACAATATAAACATATCCTAAATACTAGTTACTAAAAACTTATACTAAACACTAACACTAATCACTAACACTAACTACTGAAAGAACAACACAGTATTAACAGAAAGGTAGTTTCCCACTTTCCTAACACAAACTGTTATTGATTGTTTAGAAAAATAACAACTTCTCTAGCTACGTATATCATTCCAAAGCTTCCACTGCTACTTTTCTCAAATAATACTAGTTATCAAATCCAACTATGATAATACAATTTTTTTAAAAAAAATCTTATTAATAATTCCAGACTTTGGAGAAAGTCATCACCAATTTTTATCTTATCAGTGTCAGATTAAACAATTCACTAATAATCCATATTAAGGCCTGACATTAGAAATGAAGGGGGGGGAAATCAAATTATAAACCCCAGAATTCCACAAGATGTTGAAAGTGGAATAATAGCACTATGGCCATTTCTGCACTAGAGTGTTATAGCGCTATTATTCCACTTTCAACCTCCTATGGAATCTTGGGGTTTGCAGCACTATAACACTCTAGTGCGGAAATGGCCTATAACACTGTAGGGCAGAAATGTTCTCTCTATACTGGAAAAACTGTACCTATTAAATTTGCGGATGGGGAGGATTTCATTTATGTTTGCTTCTCATGAACATAACAAAATCTGCAGTTGTTAGCATATTTGAGATTGAAAGCATTTGAGGTTTTAAAAATCTGAAAGTGAAACTGCTAGATGTCTTTGTTCCTCATCTAGACTTCATCCTCCAGGTGATGTGGAAACAAAACAGACAGAAAAGAAGGATCAGGCCTTGCAGTACTAACAGCAAAATGCCCCCCCCCGTCACCAACGCAATAAAGACATGCTGCTGCTAGAGTGGTTGCTATCCTCCTACACTTGACCTTATACTTTGGGGCTTTTGCATTGCACAAAAAATCATTTCAGTCTTGGGACCCGGCATCAGTTGTTCATTGAACTGAAAAATTCAGTTGCAAGCAGGTGTCAGAACTGTGACTTGACACACTGGATTTAAACCTATGCCTTTCCAATCCTCCTACAAGAGACCTTATGGCTGGGTCACATTGGGCTGAGGATCCCAGAGGGAGAAAGCCTACTGCTGTCTTCTTCACCTGTAACCCTCTTCTGGAGATCTGGAGAGACGATAGAAAGGAATAGGTTAAGTCTTGTGAACTCTGCGGCATCATATGCCTTTCTGTGTTGATTGGTGCTTTTGATGTGCAGTTGCTAGAAATGTCTGTGGGCAATGTGGATCTACACAGTTGCTATGGACACTTAAGGAATGACTGTCACAGTTGCTGCCTTTGTTATTATTGTCGTCTTTGTAGGATGTGTCTGAAATGCTGTTCTCATTGTTGTTTAATGGTCCCCTTCACTTGCCATTTTAGGTTGCTTTTTTGCATCAATGCCTCTTGAAATGCTTCCTGGCCAGTTCATAAAGATAAGTAGCATTAAGACCTTAACTTCAGGGATTGTCCTAGATGGCAGACGTGTCACAAAAGAAAAAGCGAATCGAGAAGGAGAAGGAGAAAAACATTCCCAGGTACTAGTTCTTAAAGTAACAGTTCTTGTGACATCTACTGTACAGTCATCCCTCCACATTTGCTAGGGTTAGGGACATAGGACCCTTGTGAAAGTGGAAAACCTGTGAATAACTCTAGGCCCTCCCAAACCACATTTAAGACACAAAAACGTATGATCACCATATCCAACACCCCATGGATTCCTTTGAGGCAGAAGTAGGTGGCTGGTGGGGCTTACTGCTACCTCCACTGCTGCCCCACACCATTTTTAATAGGAGCTTAAAAGCTTCGTTGGCAGTTTCTCAGTCTCACAAGGCTTGCAGTCCCTATTAAAGATGGCAAAGGGAGGCAGCAGCAAAGGTGACAGCAAATAATCCATGCATAGTCTGCAAAAGTGAAACCTGCAAATGTGGAGGACTGTCTGTACATGGAAACTGATGAGGTAGCTTGATGGAAGGGAGGACATCTAGATAACAGCTGAGAGGCAGTCAAGACATCTGGTCTTTCAGCAGATGTAATGGAAGTATCTTCCTTCTCTTCCTTTCCTCTGCTCCACATCCTAATAAAAGAATGGCTAATGCTACTTTATACCTGAGCAAGAAGCAGCCATGTAGCAGTGGACCTTTTTCTAGACTCCTAGGATCTGACTCTGTCTGTTTCCATGCAATTCTTTCTCATATATAACAGTCACAAGATCTGTCATCCAAAACTGAGGCCCTTTTTGCATGGCATTTGCCATGCAAAAGGGCCCCTCGAACATTGTGCGAACGTGAGGAGTGGTGCACACAACACACTCACAATCGCGCGACGCTCCAGGGGCTGGCAGGCGCCAACTGCACACTTTTTCATTTATGGCTGTGAGTCCAAAAATGGTGCACAATCGTGCATTGCTCCAAGGCCCTGCGTGTTTGTTATGCATGCAGAGTTCTGGAGCTGCGGCGCTCGTGCTTCCTGCCCCGGCGCAGCCTGCAAAACTCCCAGGCTGCACTGCAGAAGGAAGAGGCAGGGCTCTTGCGTGAGCAGGCAGGAGCTGTGGAGCTGAAGGAACCGGAACACAAGAGCCTCTCGCTAGAGGCTGCTTGTGCGATCCCTGCACCCCAGCTCCGCGAAAAGGTGCGTTGCAGAAAGGGCCTCAGTCACCTTTTCTCTAAATATGAGAAAGCCTGATCTCAATTTCTCTCTGATAAAACTTGCAGTGTTAAATAGCACAGCATTTATTCTGTTCTGGGCTTTCTCTCCCCTGCTCAGAACTGCTTGACTTAACTAATGTGTCTTTCCCATTAAGAAAAGAGACCACATAGTCTCAAAGAAATCATTGCTGTTTTGCAGTTTCTGTTTGTTTTATTGTTGCTTCCAAAGAAAGAAATAGATTTTGCCCTGGAATAAATCAATCATTACCTCATGCATGATGGAATAGCTGTCATGCTCCTTGGCTCAAGGAAGAACTCCAGAGCCAAATACTTCAAAACTGGGGGAAAATGTTCCCAGACAGTCTTTCAAACTTAGTGGTCATCATTTGCACTGCACTTGGCCGTAAGAAATTCTAGCAAATTTGTTGGGGACCCTCCTCATTCCTCTTGTATATGGGAAAGAAACAAGCAAAAGGCTGAGAACTTTGTGGGCTGGGGATGTGATGTAGGGGATTAAACTATATCCACTAGCCTAGCCCTATCATTAGGCAAAGTGAGTCACAAGTTTTTGGATGTCATGAGAAGATATGTTGTCGTCATCATGTGTATTGGTTTAAATATTTGGTTCGTAAGGATGAAGAAAAATTTTTGTAGGATTTTCTGCTTCAAGCGTCAAAAGCATTTTGTCCGCCCTGAGTACTATGCACCTGAGCTTGATCTGCTTGGAGAACAACAACATTTGCTAATCCACCTCAGTAAAATGTCTTGGGCTTCATTCTTGCTGTGTGCCTTCAAGTCACTTTTGACTTATGGTGAGAGAGTTGTAGTCCAATGCTCAAACCACCATGCCTTGCTGGCTCTCTCTTGGGTCTCTTATGTAAAATTCAATGTCATTCAAATTAAGCACTGCAAAAGATCAGGGGAGGATATGAAAACCAAGCTTTTTGCTTTCTAATTGGAATGACAGAACAGCTTCTTTTACCTTTGACATGGTAAATGTCTTAGCAGCGAGAAAGAGAGAGACAGAGAGACAGAGAGCTTTTTCTAGAAATACACTGCTGGTGCAGGAAACCTTGCCAGCCAGGGATGGCCTTATAGACAGATTGGCCTCCCCCACCCACCCTGTTGCAATTTTTTCTTGTCATAAGTTAACGGTAGACAGATTTTCCCTGTTCCGTTTCTTAACTTAACAATGACTTGCCTGGCTATACCCCATCTTCTGCTTCATCTGTTTTCTGATGCGTCCTAGGGAATTTCTGTAATTATTTCCAAAACTGACATTCTCAAGTTCCTCTTGCCACAGATTTTGTTCCCTAGCTGTCTCTCCCCAGCTGAGCAGAGAATGAGCTAAGGAGAAGGGGATGAGAGAAAGCAAGAGAAGGGGAGGGTCTCATCCATCTTTGGCTTTGGCTCCACCCACTTCTGATTTTGGCCCTGCCCACCACTACAACAATGTGAATCCTGACACATTATCTCTAAGGGTAGGTGACTCTATAGAAGAAAGGGGAGGAGGTTTCACTCCTGCCCTATGGTCTCCCGAGACAAAAATTGCATGTGCAAGGAAATTAAACCAGCTCTGCCTTGAAGTTAGACCTTTCTGGTACAAAAAGAAAATACTGATCTTTGCTTGACTAGTGGAATTTAGTTTCAGAAAAAAAGGAATATCCTATTAATTGGGATCTAACTGCTTGAGATTTCAGCCATTCTGAAATTTGCTTCACTTGATAAAATGGAAGGCTATGCTGTTGTTTTGTCACACAGAATTAAGGAGCATCTTTAATCCAGTGTATCATATTCATGCCTCCACTGCAACAGTTTTTTTTAATTCTGGAAATACAAACCAGAATATCAGAGGAAAGCGAAGAAATTGGTCTGTCTTGAATTAGGCCGGGCTAAAATGGAACTGGAAGATGCCATTGGAAATTCAGAGGCAAGGAAATTCAGAATTATCCCTAGTGTCTTTTGAATATTCAACAGCTTTTGATTAAATTAATACTGCTATCCCTGTGTGATGTTAGTAGAGTAATAGGGCATTTTAGATACAGTCCTTCCTCCATATTTGTGGGTTTGACCTCCATGAATTTGATTATTCACAAGGTACACGCATGCCTTCCCTCCCCATTCTCCCCCCTTCCCTTGCTTTCTGCCTAGGCACACTTGCCTTCCTTCTCTGCACCCTGGCAAAAGGCAAGCAAATGGGAGGGGGAGGCCCAGGCATGGAGAAAAAAATGTGGCCATGCCTTTCTTGCCCATTCCCCCCCTCCCATTCTGTTGTCTTTTGCCTGGGTGTGTGTGCTCTCCTTCTCCATGCCTGGGGCTCCCACTTTCTATTCCCATGCCTTTTGCCCTGGTACAGAGAAGAAAGGCAAGCATGCCCAGGCAAAAGGCAAGGGAATGGGAGGGGGACTGCAGGGAAGGAGGATATGCATATGTGTTCCCTCACTTGCTCACTTGGGCATGGGGGGAGAGTTATGCAGTTTTTCAACTTTCATGAGGGTTCTGCACCCCAAACGCTCATGAAAGTGGAGAAACCACTGTACTGTCTACTCACAGATGTAAGCATATTGCAATTGTGTTATTAACCCTGCTTGCCCTTTAAATGAATGGTGAAAATAATTCATTCTTAAGTTCAGTTTCCCTTGCTTCTTGTTTACACCAACCACACAATTCATTATTCTTTTTAATATTTTGGAACTTAAGATATGAAATAGCCAGAAATGGAAATGGGATGGTAGAAATCTTTGATTTGCTGACGTGCATCACAGTTCTCTTAAAACACAGAACTGTGACTTCTTTTTTTCTATTGCAAAGAATGACTGCCTTTTGAGATTGGGCTGTTAGTGGACCTCTTGCACAATAGCTCTCGATGTCATGCAGTGATTAAGATGACAGCACATTGCATAAGGTTTTGCTTTGGAGTTGGACTAATCATTAATGTGCCAATGCATTTTCCTCAAGCTTATAAGAACATTGTAAGTGAAATGTTGGAACAGAGCAAAGGGCATTGTCACCCAGCGCTCTGTTCATACAGGGACAAAACAGTTATCTGTGTGAAGCCACTAGCAGGATATGAGAGCTATTATACCATTTATCTCATATTCTCCTGTATTTCATACAATAATACATATTGGCTCTGATACTGGAGATATCTGGGCTGCCTCACTAGGATGGGATTTGGAAGTACTGTTTTACAATGGCTCCGTTCCTTCCTGGAGGAGCAAACCCAGAAGGTGGTGCTGAAGAACTCCTTCTTGGCCCTCTGGCCATTGACCTGTGAGGTCCCTCATGTTCTGATTTGCCCCCCATGATATTTAACATATACATGAAACCTCTGGAAGAGGTCTTCTAGAGTTTTGGGGTATGGTGCTAGAAAAATGCAGGTGACACTCAATTCTGCTACTCCTTTCCATCTCAGTCCCAGGAAGCTTTCCTGGTCATAAACCAGTATCTGTCATTAGTAACAGACTGCATGAAGGCAAACAAATTGAAACCTAATCCAGTTAAGACAGAGATGCTCTTGAGCAGTCAGAAGGCAGATGAGGGAATAGGGATTCAGCCTGTGTTAGAGGGGGTTACACTTCCGCTGAAGATACAGGTTTGCATTTTGGGGGTACTCCTGGACTCAGCTTTGAACCTGGAGGCCCACATTTATGTGGTGGCCAGGAGTGCTTTTGCACATTTAAAGCCTGTGAGCCAATGACCCTGTTTCTTGAGATGCTGGATCTGGCAACAGTGGTACATGCCTTAATAACACATTCTACTTTGGGCTACCTTTTGAAGAGTGTCTGAAAACTTCAGCTAGTCGAAACAGGTGCCGCTAGACTGTTAGCTGGGACAATTTACAGAAACCGTATTACACTTCTAATGAAACAGCTCCTCCGGTTGCCACTGTGTTACTGGACACAATTCGAAGTGCTGGTTATGACCTATAAAGCTCTACATGGCTCAGGTCCAGGTTATTTAGCAGGCTATATCTCCTTGTATGAGCTGGCCCAGGTTCTGAGATATTCAGGAGAGGCCTTTCTCTCAGTCCCACCACCACTACAAGCATGGCTGGTGTCGACACAAGAGGGAGCTTTCTCAATGGCTGTCCCTAGATTCTGGTACTCCTTTCCCAGGGAGGCCAGGATAGCTAAAATCTTTTTATTCATACATGTTTTTAAAACAGAATGTTTTAAAGCCTTGGCTGAGGAGCACCGTATTGTTTTAATTGTTGCTTATAAGAACTTTTTGTCTTTTTAAAGTACATTTTATTTTTACCGAGGTGTAATTGTTTTAATACTGTAAATACTTTAATTCTGTTATAATTTTTATTTTTGTATGTTTTAAATTGCATTGTTCTTTTGAATTGTGAGCTGTTTTGAGTCCCAATTTTGGAAAAAGGCTACAACAACAACAAAAACAACAGCAACAGCAACAACAATATAGTCAGTAGTGACCCTAACCTCCATGAATTTATCTAATCCTTTTTTCAAGCCATCCAAGTTGGCAGCCATAATTATACCCAGTGGCAATGAATTATGCAATTTAACTATGCATTGTGAAGCGGTACTTCCTATTAGCTCTCCTAAATCTTTTAGCATTCAGCTTCAGTGGATGACTCTGGATTCTAGTTTTACCAGAAAGGAAGAAATGCATCTTCCTATCTACTTTCTCCATTCCACAAATAATTTCAAATATTCTCTTTTCCTCATATGGGAAATGCTCAACTCCTTTGATAATTGTCATTGCCCATTTCTACAGTTCTTGCCTTCTTCCTTTCCCACTTCTTCTGACCCCTTCTCGTTATCCCACCCAACGCCCCTCCTGGTACAGTACTGCATGTTATTGCTTCCCAGATGATACTTCTGTTTGTGCATAACTTGATTAATGGAATCTGCTCCCATGTCATAATGGTTAAGATTGCAGCCTGACCCATGGCAGTTAACTACGTGACAGTTTGGCTGTTCACCCTCTGTTTCTGTGGGACTCCAGCATGGGAAGCAAACACTGCTTGAGTAAACAGATTCAGACCCCACGTTTTAAATGGGGAATTTAGTTGTACTTCTATGTTGCTGGAAGGAATTCAGGTCGTATCTATTGCTATGCCTTCTGTAATCATCTCTTTAATCTCGAAATGCCATTTAGATAACTGTCTGAGTTACAATTTATCTGTTAGGTACTAATAAGCATATTCACTATATTCTCAAAATGCTGCCTATGTTGTTCGGATAAATTATCAAGCTGTCACCCATTTTTCAAAATGTTGATTTACTACTTAATTGGGTATAAATGTTGGCTGATTGATGAACATATATTTCAAAGGTTTCTTATCTTGCCCAGCTTCTGATGGCTTATGAATCTTGTCAGTCATTTTCCTGGCTGATAGAATTCCCCAGCAATGATGAAATGTACTAGTTAACCTTAGGAAAATACAAAACCCATTTATAATTTGATGTTGATAGAGTCAGTATCTGGCAGATCATATTGACTAGGAAAATGTGTTTGTACCCAATTCCACTCTGTCTTGCGTGATTCCTACTCTGTTCTAGTGATGTAATTCTTCACTAAGTCAGTTTCAAAGGAAGCAATGGGAAATTGCTTTTTTATTGCTGTGAGAAGGTCTTCAAAAACCAAGTCCCAAATTGTGAAAATGCTCATCAGTGCAAGATTCCCTTCATCAAGGTTTCTCAATGCTCTAAAAACAAGTTTTTGGACCATTTTTGAACAGTTTGAAATATTCCTTCCATCCCTACTGTGTTGTTTTGTACCATTTATCAGCTTGCAAGAAACACAATTATTTAAAGCGTGCATACACAAATGACATGATTATTGTGGCAAAATAAATTGTATCTTTAGTTAAAATAAAGAGAGGCGGCCAAAAAAAAAAAAAAGTAATAATGCTGGAATTAGACTGGATACAAAGAACTGAGAAGCAGAACACAGAGAAGTAGATGATGCCACAAATGGAAGAAGGGAGAAGGCTGCAGAGAGATGGAGAAGGTGGCAAATATTGCTGCCCAGTCCCTTCCTCCCATGAAGAATCTCTGCTGGAGCCCAGTTTCGTTAGCCGATGGAAGGAGCCCTTCTACTCATGGAGGCTAAGCTGTGGGTCCAACTCATTATTTCTAAAGATGTTGTGAAGTGTCACAGAAAACAAACAAACAACCTAGACATTTGGTATTAAAGGAGATTTATTTTTCCGGATATTCAATCAGGTGGACTTACAGTAGCTTTTCATAATAACAGCTCTGTCAATGTGTTCTCACTAAAAACATCTTAACCACTTTAAGCTATCTGGAGCTTGTTGCTATAAGGGTAAATCTGTTCTTTCAGATCATTCTGTCTCCTGTGGTGAGCAAAGGATTTGATTTCTCAATATAGGAATCATTTTTCCTTGAAATGAGCTGTTGCCACCAGGGCATAGTAAATATGTTGCATATTGTCATAGGCCCTTTCCACAACTTACCGGATCCTGGTAGTGTCCCACGGGGATCTCGGTAGAGCCTCTCCTAGGAGGGGATCACAATAGGAGCACTTCCCTCTGCACCGGCTTCCTGCGGGAATGCAGGAGGTGTGATGGCCATGCCTCTTGCTTCCACAGCACAGCTGGGCACTGTCCCAGGCTGCACTGGTGCAGGAAATGTGGGAGAGTGGCACGATCACTGGTCATTGATAAGGAGAACTCATCAATGACTTACAGTGTGATCACACCACCTGGGGATGGGAGATTGAGGGGACCTGGGCGACATCATGCAGAACCGTCATCCAAGGTGCTGTCTTTCTCCCTTCCCCAATGCAGGATGGCGTCCTGTGGAAAGGGCTCAGTCTTGATCAACACATGCAGAAGAATTAAAGCAGGAAAGAGATGGAAGACTTCTGGACTGGTAGAATGGACCGTATTACTTCAGACATAACCAGAGACAGAGGAATATTATTTTTCTAATGCTGCCCGCCTTCTTTAAGTGAAAATATTGCACACAAAGAGCAAACCGGATCAGGACTGAGGTTGATACAAATGTCCCCAGATCTAGTTTCTGTAGAATATTCTCCTGTAGAATATTCTCCAGCTTTCTGATCATTTTGGTGGGGTGTGTGGAATCTCTTGTTATTTGCCCACTCTTTTCGGACTAATCTATAGAATACAGATCTAATGTATTCCCAACTAGAGTAGACTCATTGAATCAACTGTTGAACAGTGAGTCAACCTATAGATAAATCACATTGGTTAACTGGGTCTATTCTCGTGGGGAGTAATGGTATGTTTCAGGCTGTTGTCTTTATGAGTTGGACAAGGATGTGTCATTGCTTTTAAAAGACCTCTGACCAAGGGTCTCTTCACAATTTTCCACTGGTTGGACTTCCTAAAATGCTTGGAAATGGCACTGTTCAATGTCATGTGGTGTCACTTAGAATCATAGAATCATAGAGTTGGAAGAGACCCCAGGGGCCATCCAGTCTAACCCCCTGCCACTTCCAGGACACACCCAAGGAACTGCATTCCCAAGGAAGTTCAGCCAGTAGGAGTCTGCTGAGAGTCTCATAAATAGCACTGAACATATCTTCTAGAAGCAAGCTTTAAAAAATCAAGGAAGAAACCAAACCTAACCTTCACTACTTCAAAAGGTTCAAGAAGACAATCAGGCCTCCCACCTATGCAAAAATTAGAGAACTATCTCACAATCCCCAAACTTTTGCAGGAAGCAGTTCATTAAATCATTAAAAAAAAATCTGCCTAGCACCATTAGCACCACCCAGTAGCATCACTGGGCCTTGCCTTTGGTTTTATTTTATTTTGTCTTTTATTGCAAGATTGTTTGTTTGGAAGAACCATTCAAATCTGGCACCCCATTCTTCCTGCAGTCAAGTAGCATACCTTATTCCACCACTATAGGATTCTACTCAGTCCTTCTGCTTTAGGAAATCTTCATTATGTAGTAGAAGTAGTCCAAAATACTGGTTGAGTCATATTCTTTTTGTGAGTCACTGTACCTCATCTAAATGTATACTCAGTGAGTTGGACTCAGGATCAGGCTTGCTTAACTTGAGTCCCACTGGAATCAATCAGACAAGTTAGCTGAGGTATAAATTCCACAGATTTCAAGGGGAAGTAAATTCAACTGAATTACAGTACCTTCCTGTATATGTCTACTTAGTAAGAAATCTCATCTATTGTTTTCTGTTAAATTGTGTAAAAAATGCAGCCCAAGCCCAGATCTCACCCAATAACAGTAAGGAAGATAGTAAGTAGTTCACTATTTCTCAGACATCCAACACTTAGTATGAGCTTTTTCTCTTTCCACACTTGTCTCTTTTAGTTCTCTGTGTTTCACTCTGTTTTCATTGGCTGTTGTTTGGTTTTTAAACAATTGCTCTGATTTGAATGTTATCATTATTATTATCAGGTATGTTGTTGCTAACCTTGAGTGCGGAAAGGGGGATATACATGCAACAAATATAGGCCAAGATCCTGCATCAGGAAATGTAGCCATGTCAATGAAGCTCTGTTGCCATAGCCATGTCTCCCCATGCCACCTCCAAAAGCTCAGCATAGAAGCCAGACAGTGCCACAAATATAGGGATTTCCAAGGTGCTGAAAAGTGGGGCTTTGAGTGAAGAAGCATCCAGCCTTCTCTCCTGGAAGCATAGAGATCCCTGTGGGCTCCTGTTGCAACTGCTTTTCAGAAAGCACCTTTTTCCCAGAACAGGGCTGGATGCTTCCTCACTCACTGCCCTGCTCCCCAGTACCTTGGAAATCCATCTGCTGGTGCTGCTGCTTGGCTTCTAAGGTGGGTTTTGGAGAGCCTTCTCAGTTGTTGCACTGCCACAACAACCATAAATGTGAATGTGAATTCAAATATTTATGATGTCATCATGATGTTATGATGTCAGCTTAAGACATTGTAAATGCTGGATGGGACACCAGCCATAATAAATAATATAAATAAAATAAATGAGTGAATAATAAACTCCTAATATAATCAATCATATACAATTGCCAAAAGGTTCTACAATTTTTATTAGTACTATAAATTGGCATTATATTAAAGGGAAATCTTGAAATTTCAAAAGTAGCAATTTGGGATTTTCAAATTATGGATTTTGGATTTAAAACCCATACCGTAGATTTGCTTATCATTGCCTAATCATTTGGTTTAGATAAATTAAATTAAAATAACATTTAGTAAATATTTACTCTGCTGCCTTAAAATACTACCTGCTATATTTCATCTTAAGAAAAAACACCTGAATATTGTTGGAGGTCCCCTACCATGTCAAATACTAACTCACAATCTACTATACACATTATGTCAACTATTGAACTGACAGAAATGTGTGGAGAAGTGTAACTGATAAACTGAAATGCTATCAGTATAGTCCCACTGTGGTTTTTGTGGGCCCATGCAGTAACTTTCTTAATCTAAAAGGTCTGTCAATGTTCTCCTTTTACTTTAAGATATTCCTTTGTGGAGCTTGATTATTGAAGCTTCCCTTAAAACATTATGATGGCGCAGTAAATATACATGGCTGATTGCATCAGCATTACAACTGTTATTCAGTGATCCATGTAACAGACATGGCTGGCTTTCCATACATCACAGAGCGATCTCACACTCTGCATCGAGTGCTGTTACAGCAGAGTATCTGCTAAATGTACTGCACTAATTAGTGTCATGACCCTTTTTTAATTAACTTAGTGTTCCCAGTATCCTTCACATGGTGGCTGTAACATTTGAATTTCCTCTTTGCTTCTACGGCCCACAATAGCAGCAGAAGCCAAGCTGTACAAGCCACAGCTCACTACGTCCCTCCATGTCACATAAGTGTAATTGTTCCAGACATCTTGGTCACCGTTGTGTTACCATTGAAGGAATGCCAGTGGGTGCCTGAATAAGGAGCATTCAAGGCTGGCTGCCAGCCTAATCCCTGGAAACAACTCTCCCTCGTTTTCTCTGCTGTCTCTTCCTGTGCTGTAAAGATAAACCCACAAGCTGCAACTCTCCATCTTTCCATGTCCATGGGTAATTAACTTTGTGGTTCTTACCACCCCATTGCCAGTCCTGCATACGGCTGATTGCCAATTTTTGTGCATACGTGTGTCTTTCTTTTAACCCTCCCCCCATATCAATATTCTTGGAGTTGAGATGGATATATGTTCTGTGTACAGCTGACTTGATCCTATCTCTGAGGTTTAGGGGAGGAAATGCTGATTAAGTCTGTGACACCTTTTGGATTTGCAGAGAGACACGGGGAGTGGAAGAATATTGCTCTATCCTCAGCACTTCCATAATTGTTGATTAAAGCCATCATACAGCTGCAAGGCAGCAGATTTGCAGGCTCCCTGGGCAGTGGATTTGCCGCCTAGCCGTAAAGCCATGTCCAATATGGCTATCAGCCAAGCGGGAGATGAGAACAGTTGAAGTATAGCTTATTTGCAGCAGCTCTCTCTCTCTCTCTCTCTTTTTTTAATCAAGCCATATGGTAGCTGCTAGGCTTGTACTTTCTTTGGGGTGGATGTTAACTCTTTAGCTACAATGCAAAAGTGATGGCTTCAAGTTTAAAGAAAGGGAGTTAAAGAAAGTGTCACATATGTTTCGTTGACTTCAACAGAGGTTATTCAGTCAGACATAGATTTTTCAGCCCAGGATGTTTTGCTGCCTGAGATAGAACAGCAAACGGTGCTCCTACCACCTCATCAAAGTGGGTAGTACCAACTCCAACCAAACTGTTTTGGCACCTGCAACGTATAATCCCACAAACTACCTCTGAGTCTTCCTTTCCTAAAAAAAACCCCTATGAAATTCGTGGGGTCACAATAAGTCAACAATCAATTCGACATCATATGTGTGCAAGCACATACTGCTCTTTCTTCTCCCTGGCTGCAAATATGTGACAATAGTAAAAAAAAATTTAAGGCTGACATTTAACTGTCCTTTCCTGACTCTCAAAACCAACTGGCCTGAGGCAGCCACCTCCTGCTATCACATGGACCATTTCCGCACTAGACTGTTATAGCGCTATGATTCTGGCCCCTCCCTGAACTGCAAACCCCAGGATCCCATAGGAGGTTGCAAGTGGAATCATAGTGCTATAACTAGTGCAGAAATGGCCATGGTAAGGGTGACCTTGTGGTTTGCTTCTTTTCAATAGATCCCTCCTTCCTTCCTTCTTTCCTTCTTTTTGTCTGTTCAGTGGTCTTTATCCTTAGCATATTTTGTTCAGTGGAAGAAACCATTATATTTTGGAAATCATCAAGATGACAGGATTGTATGTAATATTTTTATATGACTCTATGATGTGGCTACATTTGGAATAATTGCGTACAATTCTGGTTGACCCATATCACACTAGGAAAGATACAGAAAATGGCTACCAAATGAACATGCAATTGATTCCTCACCAAAAAAACTAACAAAAAAACAAACCTGAAGCTTAGTTTAGGAACATGGAGCTTTGGCTTAATGGAGGAAATGATGAAGGGTAGCTGTAACAGGAGAGCCAGCATGGTATAGTGGTTTGAGCATTGGACTAGAATCCCGGAAACCCTGCTTGGCCATGGAAGCCCACTAGATGCCCTTTGTTACCCCAAAACCATGGTGCCATGAGGGCCAATCCAGGGTGCCCGAACCTCTGTTTGAAATTGGAGAATAATTAGCTCAAGAGGAGGCTTGCAAGAGGGGGCCAACTTAGTGAGACCTTGCCTACCACTGTTTATGGGCTCATGCAGCAAAAAGAACCAGCTGAGAAATAAAATGTAGACTAAAAATGTGTTTTATTGACAAGATTCACACAAGCATGCAAAAGCTCAAGCTCTCACACAAGAACTAACTGAAGGGAAGGAAGGAAAGTGGGATAGAGGACCTTGAGAGATTCAGGCAATATTTACCAGTCCAGAGAGAAGCAGAGGAAGCAGTGATGTGGCTTAGGCAGGAACCTAAGGCAGTTCTCGTTCAGGAGCTGGATGGACAGAGTGGCATTTGAATCTGCTAAAGACTGCACTGGACAGCCTAAAATTAGGGGTATTTATACCCAAAAAAATGTTCCAAGGGCATTATTGTGACTCACACTCCCAGCTAAGTGGACAATGGGAGCTGCAGCACAAACAATGGAGTCCAGATGGAGTTAATGGGTTTCGTGGTTGAGTGACAAGGGGATACTGGTTGTCATAATAGCTGAGTATTGTGGAGAAGTGAGGAAATAATAGGAAAATGACCAGGTGCAGGGTGACCAGAGTTAAGTCAATCACAATTTGGTGGGAACTTCCCTATTTCAGCTCTGAGAATCCAGCTAGACATTTTACGCCTATTGTATTAAGAGTGGCTGCACTATTGTCCTGAACTGACTGGGTCTCTTGCCTAGAGGTAAGTGGGACTGACCTTCCTTGTCATGTCACATTTGCAATCAGAAATTTGCCTCTTCTAGCGTGACCTTGCTGTTACCTCAGGTATCATTTATATCAATGCCAATAGATTTGCCAATTAAAGCATGCCAGTCAGGGGGACTATGCGGTGCCATAATACTCTGGGCACATCACATACTCTGAGCTCCAGAAAATCCCATGATAGGTTCACTTTAGGGTCATTATATGTTGGAAATTACTTGAAGGCACGGAACAACAGGTATACAGATATTCATAGAAGTATATATAGTATGGAGACATGAGAGAGAGATAAATGGGACAGGGAACAACTTTTTTGGGAGGGATATGATACTCATGACTAGCTCTGATCCCATTGTTTTCAATGGATCTACGCTAAGCATGAAGTCATCCCTCTTAAGTTTATCTGCTTAACTGGGAAGAAGCACTTGTTTTCCCATTAAACCTGAGCACTTCTAAATGTCTTTGCTTGATACTGATAATCATTTATTATGGTGGCTTAAAAAAAATAAAAATCCAAGTGCTTTAAAATGGTTTTATCATTTTAATCCTCAGAATGATCCTGTAAAGTGCTGAAGTACAGATTTTATAGATGGGGAAATGATGCGGAGAGTAAGAAATAACCAAGTCCATGACTGAGGCAGGTCTGAGGCTATGAACATTAGATTATAGCTGTGAATTGAGAAATAAACAGTTATGCATGTTTCATCCTTTGTCACCTCACTGCACACTGCTGTTTTCTTATCTGTTTCCCCCTATTGTTCCAAACAAAATCAGAATCCCTGCTTAGTTTTCTTTCTCTACTGCAGAATTTTCTCTTCACTTATTTCTTTTAACTCAACTCAAGGACTTTACAAGATAAGCTCCCTGAATTCATTTCACCCTTGGTTTCCTAGCAGACAAGCACTATAGTTCTTGGTTTTCATTCTCCTTCCAGCATTTTGGTTTTCCAAAATAGTCAATTACATTCTTTAGTTTGAAGACAGGGTGTGGTGGAAGAAACTTCACTTCTCCTCAGAATTTCATTTCCTCTTTTCACTTCCTTTGGCTACAAGTACAGAAGACAATTTTTGAAAATCAATTCTTTGCTTCTCATGAAGCTGCTCTGTTTATTCTCTGTCAACAGCAACACAAAGTAAAAGGTGAGGAATCAAAGAAGAGAACAGTTTAGTTAAGGCAGCTAGACTGTACTCATTTACATGTGAATGAAACTCATTGAACTCAATGATAGTTCTGAGTAGACATGGACAAGAAAATTATGTATGGTGCAGGGAAAGTGGATGTGCAGACCTTTTTTCTTCTTTTCTCTTATAATATTGAATATCCTATCTTCCATAAACACTGAATCGTCAGAGATTTGGGACACCTAAAATGAAGGACTTCACACAGTGCATAATTAACCTGTGAGTCTTGCCACTATAAAATGTAGGATGGCTATCAGCTTAGACAACTTTAAAAAGGGATTGAATAAACCGATGGAGGCTAGGCCTACCAGTGGCTACAAGTCACTTGGGCTTTGCATTCCTTCTAGTACCAGTAGCTGTCTCTTTATATCACACATGAACAGGAGGGTATTGTAGAGTTGCCAGAGTGAAACTAGAGGGGGCTCCTGTACCTTTCATGGGTGTGTAAAAGAAGTAATTTCAGCAGGAGTTTGTCTCAGGGTCACCAGAAGTCAGAAATGACTTGAAGGCCCACAACATCTACACTGAAGTTTGGTTCAAATCTCATTTCCAAATGAGCACAGTCCATATCTTATAAATATCCTAAATATGCACAGAGACCTGTATAATTCATTTTCCTAGAGTAAAATTTGAAACCAATATAAAGTGAAGATGAGTGCTTGGGATATACTGGAGGTATGGGCAATTTGTGAAGAAGGAAGGGCTATTTTGTCCAGAACGTGTCCAAAGGTGGGCGACCAAAATGGTGAAGAGTCTGGAAGCCATGCCCTATGAAGAACGCCTTAGGGAGCTGGGTATGTTTAGTCTGCAGAAGAGAAGGTTAAGAGGGGACATGATAGCCATGTTTAAATATTTGAAGGGATGTCATGTTGAGGAGGGAGTGGGCTTGTTCTCTACCGTTCCAGAGATAGGACAAAGAGCAATGGATTCAAGCTTCAGGAAAGGAGATTCTACTTGGACTTCTCCCAAAACTGCGAACCACAGGATTCCATAGGATGTTGAAAGTGGAATCATAGCACTATAACAGCCTCATGTGGAAATGGCCCAGGTTAGGGAAAGATGATGGAAAGGAGGTTTGACATGGTGGCCCTATAATTAATCTCTCTTTCCCATCTCCTTCCTTTGGTGTGGGAGGGACATCAAGAGAAGGTTTGTAGTACTGAGAAACTGGGCTGTGATCTGTACTTAGCTGGGCAGGAAAAGACTGGTAGAGGAGGAGGGGGGATAAGAGGTGGGTTTTTGAAGGGCTGTGCAGCCTGATCACAGCAGCCAAGAGGAAAGATTCTCCTGGAAAAGAAGCACTTGAGTTGTAGAGGGCGGGCTAGGGTTGGAGAAACTCACAAATAATCAATTCTGTGAAAGTTAAACCCGCAAATGTATTATCTGTGTTAGCCCAGAGATTTTGTGTGTGCACACATGTCCGTGTGAGGTAGTGATCAAGACAGAGGACCTTGGTGTGAAAAGCACAGCTTGAACAATACTGTTTGATGGACTACATCTCCTATCATGTCATCCCCAGTGTTAACCCATAGCCTGAGAGACTGTGGTCATTTCCACACTACACTGTTACAGTGCTATCATTCCACTTTCAACATCCTATCCTGAGGAATTCTGGGGTTTGTAGTTTACTGAGGCCAAAGAGCTCTCTGGCTGAGAATCCTAAATGCCCCTCCCTAAACTGCAAACCCCAGGATTCCACAGGAGGTTGAAAGTGGAATGACAGCACTGTAACAATGTAGGGCAGAAATAGCCCGTGTGTCTATATATGTTTATGTAAAACAGAGGTTAATCAGTTTTATGCAGGTCCTCCCACTTCTGCCTTATCTGTCAAGACAGTGAGATCAGCCCTTTCCACACGGGGGTTAAAAAACGGTGTAGAGCGACCTCTGACAGAGGTCATCTACACCGTAAAGTGGATTGGGGCGGACTACTATGGCATAGTTCCACACCCCAATCCGCGCTAGGGCGAATGGAAGTGGTGGCGCCGCGTGCTTTTTGAAAACCACTTTTTATGTGGTTTTTAAAAGGCACGGGGCATGCAGCCCCATGCAGCCGCGTCACAGTGCCCGGTGTGGATTTGCAGGTGCATGCAAGGGCGTGCCTGCAGATCTGCTGGGGGCGGGATTTCCAGCTGGTGAGGTTCTCTGGTTGGTGGAGAGCCTCTGCCAGTCGTAAGCCACCATTTTGGGCGCTGCAGGATGCTGCGGGACGCCGATGAGTGTGGAGCAGCGAAAACGTGCTGCTCCACTGGCGATTGACTTACCCGGTTTAAGGTAAGCTCCGTTTCAGTGTGTTCCCGACCGTTTCATCGCTCGCGTGTGAAAAGGGCCTTTATGTGTCAAAGCTGGATAATTATGTGTGAACTCTGTATTGGAGAGATGGTTATCTGACTACTGGATGAATATAATAGACAGATAAAAATATTTTTGTTAATGTTATGTATTCTTATGGATCCTTAAATACTTTTTTTTCCTTTTTCAAAAAGAAAAAAGAATTATTGATGCCTAAGGTATCATTAACCTGCCCCTATCACCAGTTCAAGACCTGTTGAGGGATTTCCCTTAGATAGCAACGTGGCAGCTGTAATATATTTAGGATTACCTATCACAAACATGAAAATGTTACCATTGGGGGCAACATCCAGAATGTTCAAGTCAGCCTGGCCAGGTGGATTCTGGGAATCAAAGTCCCAAAGATTAACTTTTCCAAGTTTTGTTGAATTCCATCATATCCAGGTATGACAATAACAAATGTATATCAACACACCAATAGAGACATATTGTACTTAAATTTCATATATGAAAATCTGAAACAGTTCCTGCTGATATTTCATATTTATATACTTTAAGTATTGCTTTGCTTTTTCAAGAACAGGATATTTTTTAGGACATTGCATATGTAAGTTCATCTTTACATTGTCACTAGCTGCTTTCACTGGCTGAAAAGACCTGTTTAAAGAATATATTGCATTACAGTGCTTAGCTAATTTCAGGAATGAGCCTGACTACATTGATAATGATATTAATTTGCTCTGAGCAGACAATTTTACAGCAAAAAGACCAAACTGTGGAATTCTATTATATTAAAGAAGGGAATTGTCAGTAGGAAAGTACTTTTCCCCCCAGTGTGTATTCTGTGTTAAATAATTTACAGTAATGTAAGCAAAACAGATGAGTAAGAAGGTGCTACAACCATAAGAGGGTTGCATCTTATATACATATAGTCCTGGAATCTTCTCGGTTTTACAAACATTTCTGAAATTTCTATGCAAGTTCCCATCCCCCTGTGTCAGTACAAATTATTCAACGGGCTACATGGATGGAGAAACAGAGGATACATACTGTGCTCCAAACCCTCCAGCCTACTCTTGCGCCAAGATCAGTGTAAGGAAAGCTAGTTATGGGCTGTAAGTGTACACTGCATATATTCATTTACTCTCCTATGATAAGAACAGAACAGAAGAAGAGCTATGCTAGATCAGATGAAAGGCCTGTCTAATCCAGAGTCATGTTTCTCAAAGTGGTCTATGGGAACCTCACCCCAAAAAGAACTATTCTGTCCTGTAGTTATTCTCTAGCAACTGACATTCAGAGCCAGGTTCCCTCTTACTCTCAAGGTCATATATAGCCATCAAAATTAATAGCTGCTGATAGCTTTATTCTCCTACATGAATGTCTCCAGTTTCCTTTTAAAGTTGTCTCTCTTGGTGCCCATCGCTGCCTTTGGCGGCAGAAAATTCATAGTTCATAGCAAATTCATAGTGATACTCACAATTATGTTTTAAACAGTTTTAAATTAGTGCTAGTTTAAATAGGACAGTTTTTTGTTTATTTAAAACATAATTATAAGCATTGGCTCATATTCTGTATTGCAGTTACAGTTTTGTAACCTAGACTTATGGATCTGTGACTGCTCTGCATTAAGACTATACAGCTAAGACTACATAAATGCCCCTCCAGCTCACCTTAATGCCTCCCAGCCCACCTTAACAGCCAGCAGCCACATCAAGTGACAGAGATCAGTTCAGCTGGCGATCAAGGTGCAAGGAGGATGCCAGGATTATAAACCAGAAAATGTCCTGCATATGCTAAAGGCACCAGATCCCATCTGATCTTGGAAGCCAAGCAGGGTCAGCCCTGGTTAGTACTTAGATAGGAGACCACAAAAAAATACCGGGTGCTGTAGGCTATCTTTCAGAGGAAGGAACTAGCAAAATCACCTTTGAGTGATTTGCCTAAGAAAACTTTTTGGAATTCATAGGGTTGCCATATGTCAACACATGACTTGAAGACACATAAACACACATGCACACACACACACACACATGCCAGACTTACAATCTCGTAATTTTGGAGATTCACATTTAATGGCTGTTAACCAGTAAATGTGACACACACACACACCCCAAAACCCTTTCCTTTTCAACCAGGCAGTGCCCCAACCAAAGAATTTCTGAGGCAACAGAGATCAGGGTGCTGGGAAGTGGTGTCTGCAATGCTCTCCCATCACAGATAAGTTAAGACAAGTAACTATAGTAAGAGCCTGAGGGGTCTTTCTAGCTATCTCTTCTCAGCATGCCCTGGAACAGGGAGAGCCTTTGGTTGGAGATGCTGTCTGGCTGAAAAGGCAGGGTTGCATTGTCCCACATAACTACAAAAAGAAAGCTCTATTGTCATAGTTACTTCTGACAATGCAGGATCTTGGCCATATTGTTTTATACTGCGGTCATATTTCTTTCTGTCTGGCAGTGGATTGCATAATGTATGCTGAGCAAAATCTGAACTGCATCTAATCTTTATTTGACTCAGTATAGAGCTGTGAGAACAGCACTATAATTAACATGAGACCTTTTTCTATTGGGCTATAATTATATATTCATATCTAAATAAAATTCTTTCTTTTCATGCTGATTCCACATATTCTTAGAACTGTGACAGACTTTTGAAAGCTGAAATTGATCAAGATGTGCATTCAGAAACATGTAATTAATTCCATACTAATGCAGATAATATGACGTAGACTGACCCCTGTACTAGCCTTGCATCCATGGAGCCAGATGTCATGATAATTCTGTGAAGATCAGCTAGGGCTATCCCTGACATGGTGGGACAGAGAGTTATAGTGATTTCTTCTTTACACTTTACACTTCTTGCACTTGCAGTAGCAATGTGAAACTTCTCCATGCCCCCCTTCTGCTTCCTGATAAGTCCTCTCTCCCGTTTTCTCTAGGATCTCTGATATGTTTTCTGCGCGGGGAGGGAGAGTCTTAAGAGTACAGAACCTCTCTAGCTAGGGTTCTCCCAAAACTAGCACCACTGGGCAGCTGACAAGGCCCAACAGAAGGCTTCCTAGCCCTGCTCCTTTAACTCCTGGTTTTCTTTTTCTCATCCTCTCCTTTTCATGAGTGTGAGCCTTGACAAGAGTGAGAAGAGGAGGAGCAGCAACTGCTCACTTGGACTTCTCCTTCTGGACAGTGATGCAAATTAGAGTGACAGTAGCAAATATATATATTCATCTTTTGCCAGGACCCCACAATAGCTGTAGCCTATGTGATATCACTTTCCTTTGCCTCATCAGATTTCTCTAGCAGTAATATTTTCATATAGTCCAGAACATCATTTTTATGTACTCTAAAATATTGCAGTGTTTGGATAACCTTTTCTGATACCCATCCAAAGTCTCCCTACATACCTCTCTCTCTCTCACCAGAATTCATTATAACGAGTATGCCTAAATAATTCTGATTGTTGGGAAATGTGAATAAGAGCCATGGATCTTTCTAACAGAGTAATCAAGGCAGAAGATGAATAATAACCAGCCCCACACTCACATAAGCACACACATTCAAATTCTGGGGGGGGGAATTACATATAAAAGTAGTTTCATATGCAATATATAAAAGTAGTTTTACTTACAAATTAGTTGTGCAATAGTCAAACATAGGGTATTATGGAAAAGAGAAGGAGAGAGAACAAGAGAAACAGCTGTAGGTTAGAGTTATGCAAGAAGAGAATGGGTTTTGTAAAGCAAACAAAGAAAAAGTCTACAAACATGCAAACAACTACACAACAAACACATGCAAAGGCTGGTAATTCTAACACTGATGTGGTAGTGTTTCCCACTGGACATAATCAGTAGCATATATTGTATAAGTCTGACAAGATAAAGAATGGGAAAATGAAATTTTTTACAGTGCTGAGACTGGTTGGTCCTAGAAGAGACTGAAGCCATAGACTCAGCCCTGTTCCTCAGGTAAAATCAGAAGAACAAGCCCTTAGCATTTATATTTTTATGCTGCCAATACAGAGGCTTCCCTATACTTAACAATCACAGGGGGCAGGTGATGATGTTACACATCCCTCTTTTCTCCTAAAGTGTGCTCTAAGGGGTCTGTAGACATTTTCCGCCTGTGGTAGGTCTCTATCCTGGGTCAACTGGCAGCTTCAGTTCTTAAGATAACACCTTTTCTCTCAGTAGTGGGCAGAGAAAATGGTGTGATAATATGGAGGAAAAAAATTGTAGAGGAGGATCCTCACTGGTTTTCAACTCAGAACTGCAGCTGATCCCTAAACAATTGTTAGGTTCTAAAAGTAGAGATCACAGTGCAGCTGAAGCCTCTTCCAATACAAATGTCAGTCACCCTTCCCCCTGCCCCCCGGTTAATTTAGTGTAGCTTGATTTTTATTGTGAAAACACAAACCCTACCATCCTGTTGAGTGGTGATTGGCATTCATTTTTACTGCCATTGTTGTTGCCTCTAAACAACCAGTCAGCTAGTCTCTTAGCAGAACTGATAGAATGCCCTTGCTTGTTGCCTGCACTGTACTGTGGGAATATGGCTCTTGCAGTAGTAGCAGGTGGCTCTCCTGTCAATAGGGTGATGACTCTTCTCTGGGTTTTGCTCTGATATTTAAAACAGTTATCTAAAGTGCTGAATGCTTTCCCGCCAAACAGCATTAGAAACCTGGATAGCTCTTTTACATTTTGGACTGAAACCCAAAGTATTTGTGGTATGGACAAAGTAGACAGGCTTTAATCTTTTTTCATAAAGAAAAATCTGGGATTATCTACTGAAGCAGAATAGTGGGAGATTCACATCAGGTGAAGGGAAATACTTCTTTAAACTGTGTGTAGTTAAACTGCAGAACTTACTGCTACAAGATATAATGATTGCTGCCCACTTGGATGGCTTTAAAATGCACTGGATAAATTCATGAAGGAATGGAGCTATTCCTGGCTACTATTTAGGTCTGCTATATATCACCAGTTCTGTGTAACAGTTGCTGGAGAACACAAAAAAGTGCAGTTGTGCTGATGTCCTGCTTGTGGGTTGCGGCATCCAACGGGCTGGCCATTGTGCAAGCAGAGAGCTATACTAGATAGGCCTTTGATCTGATCTAACATAGCTCTTCTTAATAGAGGAAGGAGTGTAATTAAGCTGCAAGGCTGAGGGGCACCCTTTCCCTTCTCTTCTTCTGCTGAACCCCAATGGAAATTAAGAAAATACCATTTGATGTTCTCAGTTTTCAATGAAATTGGCAGTGGGGTTCCAGCTAAGGCTCCCAGATTTCAGGTCCTGGCCCTGAGTCTTCAGACATCCCTAAAAAGTGTGTGTGTGTGTACATGTATACATGGAGACAGATACTTATTGATTTGTTAAATTGGTTGGTTTTAGTTTGAATAGCATACTCTGTGCAGCTGTGTTGGTGCTTAAGGCATCTTGTAGTATCACCTCATAGCAGCTCTAGGGTTGTCCCTAGCTTTTAGATTTTGGCCCTGAAACCTCAGAACCCGGGAGAGCCTTGACTTAGCAACCCTAGTTCCATCTGCTACCTGGGTTATATGTTATGCAACACAGCCATATCCCCCACCCAGTGGCCATGCCCCTCGTGCCATAGCCCCACCTCCCCTCCCCACACTCCAAGCTCCACCACTGGTTATATTAGAATACTGCTTGATTGAGCTCCCTGGCTTTTGCTTTAGATTCCATAGAGGCTTTTTTGAAGCTAAATATTTTCAGAAGATTTTTTTGCTTTCACACATCAACTCTAACTGACCACTATAAATATCAGAAAGACTCATGTCACCTCACCCAGCTCTTTAAAAATGTAGGGATACGATTTGCAAGGGTCACGGTTTGCATCTTTCTGGATCCTGTTACACTCTATCCCGCTTCCACAACTGTATAAATAAGCTTTACATCTGAGGCTTTAATATCACTCTGTACTGCATCTGAAGTAATGAATTTATATCTATGAAAGCTCACGCTAAAATAAAAACCAGTTAGTCTTAAAGGTGCTGCCACATCCTTTTTTTCCCTCCCTCTTCCTTACTCCTTTTTATTTTTAGCTAAGTATCCTTCCCACTTTATAAGACTTGCTGGCCTCTGTTAAGGGTTTATGAAACTCTGTGTGATAAGCAACCACACATTTGACTACTATAAAACCAGTGTTAAACATCTTTCTCTCTTTCATACTTCTATCTGTTTTTTTCCCCATCAAGCACACCCTACCAATTTATTCTGTGAAGTAATACTAGCAATAGTGACATTTATCAAGCAATCAGTTTTTGCTATTTAAGCTAAAACAACGTTATATGTTATAACAAGTCTTCATCTTCTTGTCTCTCACTATCCATCCATTAAATTACAAGACACCTTTAAAAGAATATTAGAAGTAATTATCACTTTACAATAGACAGGGAAATGTTATGAGAGGCATCATTAGTTCCATAGCTTCATCGCTGCAGAATCTAAGATCTACTGTGCAAACATACATAGAGCTATCCAAAATAGGATTAATATCCACTCGGGTCTGCATTTGTGCCACGCAGCCAGTGAAAATGCAGTCAGCTGGCCTTTCTTTTGGCTTTTTCTGCGAGAGGACTAAGGATTGCTTGTGAGGGCACAGGAGAGTCAGTTTGGACAAATATCTTGTTGACTGACTGGCATGTTAGCAAGCGCCATGCCCACTTCTTATTAAATAAGTCAATCTGTCTTCGTTTCCCCCTTTACACTCCCACAAAAAAGGGTTGGGAAAATGTCAGAGGCTGAGGGCTGTATTCAGCTCAGAGGGGATCACTCTACACTGTACCCCAATCCTAATTTTTTTTAATGGCCAATTTTTTCTTTTTTTTAATGGCCCCCAAATGCTGCCTAATAGCCATAAAGAACACGAGGGATAATTTTATCATGTTTTAGGCCAAGACAACGTTTTTTTAAAAACAGGAAGTCATCTGGTAATGTGCACTATGAACTTCCTGTGCAGTATGAACTTAATCGCCTGGTAATGGAATTCCTGTTCAGAAATAATTTTCCTGGGCTTAAAATGGCAAGGGGCAAAAATGTTGCAAAGTTACTACTGTGAGGGAGTACTTCTGGCCATTTAATTATGGAGGCTGGTAGCGTCGAAACCAGCCATGAGTATGTGCTTTCCCTGCCTCACCTGAAAAGATTATTTTAGTGTGTAATATACAATTGTGAGTTGGTTGTTGTCCTTGTTCTGAAAACAAATCTTTCTTCCAACTAGCATGTCTGTTGTGAGTTTGTATGTCATGTTTCTACCACGTGCCTGCAATATTTTTTTACACTCAGAAAACGTAGTGCTGGTTCAACATCGCACTTAATATATTTGCTGTGATTTTGAATGTCTTTGCAATAACTATTTCACTCATCTATTGGCAGGGCCAGTTGGCTATGCTGAGTAGGGTTGCCAGAGTGAAAACTGGAGAGGGCTCCTGTACCTTTCATATTGGTGTAGAAGAGGGAATTTCAGCGGGTGTTGCTTCTTACCTGGTTGTCTCACAAGCAACATCTTTTGAAATGACCTCATCTTTATAGAAATAGGAGACCTCTCCAGTTTTCACTCTGGCAACCTTACAAAATGTCACAGTTCTCCCCTATACCTGTGACCTCTTATAACCTAATTATTTTTAGTCTTAACTACCTACTTCATTGCAGGCTGAAGAGCACTCAGGTGAGAACCCTACTGAATTCTTAACCAAAGTTGCAAGGCCACCCAATTCTCCCACCCCCTCCTCCCTTTCATTTTTCAATTTCAATTTTATTTTTTGGAGGCTGAAATCTGTTCAGTGCAGGAGTTGAAAACGTATACTTCCCTGGTTGTATGAAGGTTGACTCTTCCCCAGCTGACTGCATAAGTACTGCTTCGTAGGCATTAAACGTGAATGATATACTACTGTCTTTGACCTTCTCATAGTGTGACACTGCAGAATAATAGGGTTTAAGTTATTTGGAAAATGCCCTTAATTTTGCCCACATTCTGCTTCACAACTGCATCTGGCAGCTCTCTGAGCGTCAAAGGGAGTTTTTCAGTTTGCTTTTTTGGTCTGAGAGCAGAGGTACACGCTAGGCCAGAGCTCTCTAGCCCTCTGAAATGGCCACAGTGGAATTCTCCCAGTTTGCTACCTCCTTTGAAAAGCTGTCAGAGCCAGGGAATTCAGAAAGCATATTAGTAAATGCTTTCTGTAAAGAGGTGCTCTGCATAGTGGAGGTAGCTTCAGGATCAAGTGTTGTAGCTGTCGCCATAGTAACCATTTCCTTTGCATGCCAAAGTAAACCATCACATAAAACTGTAGTGAGCAGGTGAAAACTTGCCTATGGCCGAGCTCACATCATTATCGTACTTATTGGCCATCTTAACCCTTTTTTGCAAACATTTTTCTCCCAAGCTGGTAGAAGGAATAGTAGTCTGACATACCATGGATGTGAAATTTGCCCGTAAAAACATAAGCGATTTACTCTCCCAGAGGCCTATGTAGGCCAGCATTCTGTTTCCACAAACTAGCCAGCTAGTGGGTATTCCCCTGCATACAAAGTGTGTGGAGAGATACCATCCCAGATACTGGAAATAATAAATTGCCATCATGATTAGTTGTCATTGACATCTTGTGTATCTATGTGCCTTCAAGTCACCTTTTGACTTATGGAGACCCCATGAATTTCGTAGGGTTTTCTTAGACAAAGAAGACTCAGAAGTGGTTTTGCCAGTTCATTCTTCTGAAATATAGCCTATACCACCTGGTATTTGTTGGTGGTCTCCCATCCAAGTACTAATGAGAGCTGACCTGCTTACCTTTCAAGATCAGATGGGATCTGGTGCCTTTTGGGTATTTAGGCCATTCATTGCTAGCTTATCCTAATGCCCTTTACAGGTTGCATGCAATCCAACATTTCACAGATGAAAATTCAGACACATGTGGCCAAGCAAGATCAGAGTGTAGTCAAGATGGCAAAAATTCTTAATGAGAAAGAACATGCAAGCTAGGAGAGGCTGAAGCACTTTGCTTTTGCCTGCCCCTGCTGGGAAGGGGAAGACTCTACTCCCTCCTCCTCTTTTCTGAGTTAACTGAATGCAAACTACTTTTGCACTCTGAACTAAGGCCCTTTTCCTACATTACCCGTTTGCATGGCTGTGGGGGGGGCGTCTCGTGCGAAAAGCCTCACCAGGAACGCTGCTGCTTCCCTGCTGCTTCGTCCCGCAGCTCGCTTCCTGGTCATGCGACCGTCGTGCTAGTGCCCCGCCCTTCCTTCCGCAGTGCAGCCTGGGAGCTGTAGGCTGCACTGGGGGAGGAAGCGCGACCGGCCCGGCTCGTCCGATGCACCACAGGGCAGATAAGTGTGCGAGGGCCCCAGGAGTATTGCACAACTGTACAGTATTTTCGACTCCCAGCTGAAAATAATAAAATGCGCGTGCGTCCCACTTTAGGCTCGTGAGCGTCACGTGAATGGGAGTGTGTTGTACGGACCAACGCTCCCATTCACGCGACACTGAAGGGGCCCTCTCGCAACAGAAACTGCATGCAAAAAAGGCCACAGTCTGCAGACAAAAGAGGTGGGGGAGTGGAAGGAGGAAATGCAGCTGAAAAAGTGGGATGACTGAGGATAAATTAGGACTGTCCCTACCAAATTGGGATCTTTGGAGAGTATGAGCCAATGGCCTCATAGCCCTTTTATGCTCCACAATTACAGTGTGCCCTCTGTACATGTGGGGGTTCTGTTCAGGAACCCCTCCAAATGGCAAAATTCACAAATGGTCATATATTCAGTGGTGACAACATGCACATGGACACTTCACTGCATACCTCCATGCAGCGCTGCCATTTTAAGCATAGGATGTGATGTTGTTCTGGACACTCAAACTGGCACATCTGGAGACTGTAGGTAAGCAAGTCTGACTGTATAGCACTTGATGCCACTTTAACTGCCATTAAATTTGGGTTCTCTATGTTTTTCTTCCAGAAAGATAAAGCAAAAGCAAAGAAGGAATTCAGACTCTGGGTACATGACATTTGTTTTCAAGATGATTATGCTCCACTTAACACCATTAAGATCTCACCATGGCATAGTTTATTAGGACCCTTTTCACACGGGCCTTTTCTCGCGCGACAGCCCCGTGAGCCTCGCGGGAGTGGGAGCGTCGCTCCGCACGACGCACTCCCACTTCCGCCGGGCTCACGGGGCTGAAGCGGCGCGAGCGTGGGTTTTTTGCTTTTCGCTTCGAAGCGAAAATCACCTGCGCTTGCACAACACTCCCGGCGCCCGCGCGCACTTACCTCTTGTGCGGAGCGTCGGGGAGCTGGCCGGGTCGCGCTTCCTTCCCTCTGCCCCTGCGGAAGGAAGGGACGGGGTGGGGCGCTAGCACGACGGACGTGACACGTCCTGCTTCGCGCGTGCGTGAGCGGGGGGGCGGACGGGACAGGCTCCTTTCTCGCGTGCACGGGGGGGGATGGACGGACGCGCGAGCGCCGCCGCCTCCGGGAGGCTGCCACTTCCCCACTCGTTCCTTCGCCTGGGGAAGGAAGGAGGGGGAAGCGGCAGCCTCCTGGAGAAGGCTTCTTCCGCGAGCCGCCCTCCTCCGTCGCGCGAGCGCCGGCGCTGCGAAAAGGGCCTAAATCTCCCCACAGTCCAGAGGATTACTTGCTTAAAATAGACAAATATTTTCTAAGGAGAGAACTCACACAAGTCAAATTTCAGCTAATGCCATCAGCAGTAGTAGAAGGCAGATTTGGCAAAATCCCGTATCAGTCCTGTCTCTGCTGCTGTGGCCTAAATGAATTTGAAGATCTTTTTCATTACTTATTTGTCTGCCAGTTGTCATCTGAAATTAGGAACAAATTCCTTTTGGGACCTCTACAAGTTAAAGATTCCTGGCCAGCAAGTTGAAAGATCAAATTTCTACTTTGCAGCTAAGATCCCATCATATTCAAAAGAGCTGCAACATTCCTAATGGTCTTATCTAAGGCATGGGCTGGCTCCCCTGGCCAATTAAACATGAAGATAGAATAGAAAGGTGATGGAATTGGAATTAGAATTGGATTGGAAGTAAGTTCATATGAATCAGTTTGAACTATGTACTGCCACAATAATAGGCACATATGTGATATTTAACACCATGAAGGTTTGAATATTAAATCTGGTTTTAACATGACACTTACTTACTAAAATCTTCATTCTGTTTTATTTCCTACTAGCATATATACCCAGTGTTGCCCGGGATTTTATTTTCTCATAGGTAATACTTGTTAGAAAGATTTGAGATCCTGTGCCTCTACTTCCCCGAACTGTCTTGTCCAGTACCTGTAACTTTCCTCCATGTTCCCCAATCCAATCTGTATTCAGAGTTATTAACATACAGTGGTTGGGTTCCTGAGGGAATACACTGCCCTCCTCCTTTCTGCTAGGCCTCATCTCTACAGCAACTGGCCAAGCCCAAGAGCTCTCTGGTTGACAATTCTAAAGTCCCCTCCCTAAACTGCAAACTCCAGGATTCCATAGAATCTTCACCGGCTGCTAATCATATGAGGTCTTCGCTTGACGCAGACAAACATATGAACTTTGATTTTTATATAGTAGATTGTGACAGCCTATGGTTATGTACAATAAAATGTATGATTTATTGAACTGCTATGGTATTCTAAGCTTTGGAGTTTCATGAGTTATGAATTCTTGGTTAAGATATAGTGATATGTTAAAGGAGAATGGAGATAGAGTGTTAAAGATATGCAAAGTTTGGAGAAGGAGGAGCATAAACTACAATGGTTAACTTACTATCAGTTAAGAGAGAAATTTAAAGATGATGATAAAAAATATGACTTCGAAACTACAAAAAATGAATTTGAAAAATTATTATATACAGAAGAATCCCATTTAATTTCTAAAATATATAAGATATTATTAAAAATGAATACAGAGAAGGAACAAATAAAGGAAAGTATGATATATTGGGCCCAACATCTAGAGTACAATATAGAGTTAGATCAGTGGGAGTAAGTCTAGGGAAAAGGACTGAAATTTACCAGGTGCAATGATCTGAAAGAGAATCTTTATAAAATGATATATAAGTGGTATTTGACCCCAAGCAAATTTTGGCTAAAATGTATTTAAAAAAGAACGATAGATGTTGGAAATGTAAACATCATGAGGGCTCCTTTTATCATATGCGGTGGCAATGTCACAAACCAAAGAAATTTTGGTTAACAATTAGTAAATATATACAAAAGATTATAAAGATTGAAATTGTGTTTAGACCAGAAATCTTTCTCCTTAATATCATAGATAGAGCCGAAGCTAGGGAAAGATACCACAGAAATTTGATAAGATATGTGGTGACAGCTGCTAGGATTTTTATATGCAAAATACTGGAAAAATAAGGGAACTCCAAAGGTGAGTGAATGGTTGAATCAAGTAACAGAGTTTGCTGAAATAGATAAACTAACAACATTCCTGAGGAAGAATTCAATGGAACCCTTTTTAAGAACATGGAAATCTTTCACGGATCATGTAAGAAATAAAAAGAGAGACCTAATGGTTAGTGGATTTGATTTGTAAAAGATAAAATTGATTCAATGGGATAATTTGGAAAGTGAAATAGTTATAGTGATCACATTTAGAGTACTCATATTTATACTTATATCTATATTTATATTAGGAAGAGGTGTGGAAATAGAATTGGATTTAAAACCAACTAATGAAGAAGTTGGGAAGGAACCTTAATGTTACTTGTTAGTATTCTTCTTGTTTTTCTTTTTGTTTTTCCTTTTCCTTTATAATGTTAATGTCTTAAGATGTATTATATATATATTAATAAGATTGGGTGGGAGTTTTAAAGTTATGACACTCTACCTCCCTTACTTTGTACACTTTCTATTACTTTACATGCTGTTCAGATATTGTTGTTGCTGTTATTGTTACTGTTGTTTCTTTATTAACTTTTTTCTTTTCTTTTTTCTTTTTTTGTATGGATTAAATTAATAAAGATTATTTTTTAAAAAAAAATGAGTTATGAATTCTTTATCAGAGACCCCTAGTACTCCCCAAATGTCATATTCCAGGATTCCACTGGATGCAGCCATGGCAGTTCAAGTGGCATCAAGTGCTATAACTGTGTAGTGTGAAAAGGCAGCAAGTTGAACAATTTAACTGTATGCTGTGGGAAGCTGCTAAAATGTCAGCTAGGCAATACCACTGTAAGGCAGTTTCACAGTTGATAGAATCATAGAGTTGGAAGAAACCACAGGGGCCTTCCAGTCCCACCCTCTGCCATGCATGAACAGACATCAGAGCACTCCCAACAGATGGCCATCCAGCCTCTGCTTAAAAACCTCCAAAGAAGGAGACTCCACCACACTCCGAGGCAGCACATTCCACTGCCAAACAACTCTGACCATCAAGAAGTTCTTCCTGAGGTTCAGGTGGAATCTCCTTTCCTGTAACTTTAATCCCTTGCTCCTTGTTCTAGTCTCTGGAGCAGTGGAAAACAAGCCCCCTCCCTCCAAATATTTAAACAATTGGGGTTGGTTTTAGGTGGGTTGGTGGGTGGGGAGGATTGGGTATGTAATGTTTTTAATGTATTGTTGTTGTTCGCCGCCTCGATCCATGGGGAGAGGCGGGATAGAATTATTATTATTATTATTATTATTATTATTATTATTATTATTATTATTAGGCTATCACATCCCCTCTTAAGCTTCTCTTCTGCAGACTAAACATACCCAGCTCCCTAAGCTGCTCATCACACAGCATGGCTTTACGGCATGTGTTTACTTATAATGACCAATGGTTCAGAATCAACTCCATAGAATAAGCACAAGATTTTCTTCATAGATTTAAATCCAACCTCAGAAGAACAGGACAATCCTCTCAAACGCATGATTCTGAGCAATCCAGGAGCCCCAATGTGCCCCAGGAAGATACTCTATTGAAGGTAGGAACATCCAAACATGGAGGTGCTGTAGGTGGGCCGCATAAACAACCTAAGATGCCAACTCATACAATGAAGACCCACTTTGATGATGTTTCTACTTTGGAGACCAGTCTTATTGATTTGGATACAGAAGACCTGGAACTTCACAAATTATCTCATTGATGACCTGTTCTATTATATCTTGGAATATTAATGGATTGAACTCGCCAATTAAGAGGAAAAAAATATTTCATTATCTACAGAAACATAACTCAGGTATTTGCTACTTGCAAGAAACCCATGTAAAAAAGAAGGATGTGAAAGTGTTGGAAGCCTCCAAATGGGGTGAAGTTTTTATATCAGCTGCAACAATCAAGAGAAGGAGAGTGGCTTTATATATTAACACAGCCTTCTCTCCTAAATTACGATTTAATGATGACAAAGGTAGATTCCTGGGGATGGAATGTATGATAGAAGGTAAAACTCTTTTGGTTAGCGGCATCTATGCTCCTTGTAATGAAAACAGAACCTTCTACCAAGGTCTAAAAAGAGCTATGGAATCTAACCCGTATGACGATGTATGTATAATGGGTGATTTCAGTGCTGTTGCAGATCCCAAGATGGATAGAAGCATCTCAACGCTGCAAAAAAAAAAAGCGAAAGGAAAATTGCCCCCAGAATTTTTTCAAATTGCAGAAGAGTACCAACTGAAAGACACGTGGAGGTTTAAACATCCCTTTGTAAAAGACTTCACTTTCTATTCAAATCACCATCAGACATGCACCCTTTTCTCAAGCCAAAAATGCTGCGCAGTCGCGCAAGGCTCCCGGGGCCCTCACGCACTTACCTGCCCTGCGGTGTGTCAGACAAGCGGGCTGGTCGCACTTCCTCCCCCAGCACAGCCTACAGCTCCCAGGCTGCACTGCGGAAGGAAGGGGTGGGGCGCTCACGTGACGGTCACATGACCAGGAAGCCAGCTGTGGGAGAACGGAGGAGCGATGCAAGTGCCTCGCACAAGAGGCTGCTTGTGTGAAGAGCACCCCTCACCTCCGCAAGCAGGTAACATGCGGAAAGGGTCATGGTTGAGAATAGATCATATTTGGATATCCCAAAATTGGCAAATTAAGATTTATAAAGCAGAAATTCTAACAAGAGTCTTCAGTGACCATAATCCAATTACCTTGGTGCTTAAAGGGCAATATCAAAGTAGAAGTTCGAAATTAAATGAAGCTCTCCTTCTTAAAGAAGGGATTATATCATCATGTGAAACTGAATTAGAGAAATTCTTTAAGGTTAATATTAACAAGGTGAACATCTTGACAGTTTGGATGTGCAAAAGTGATGATCCAAGGGCTCTTCATTCAGAAAAATATAGAATGTAAAAAGAAACAAAAGAAGAATATTGAGGAGACTACGAAAAAAATAATCACGGAATTAGAAAGACAACTGAAGAAAGACCCCCTCGGATAAAAGTATGTTAAACCTAAGAATCATGCAAAAACAACTTTCGATGCTCAAAATGGAAGAAATAGAGAAAAAGATCCACTTTACCAAACGAAGTTACTTTGAGTATGCTAATAAACCAGGCCGTTGGGTGAGCATACAGGATACAGAAAGAGAAAGGAAATGTTTTATCTCTGAAATTAAAGAAGGAGACCAAAGTATTACAGATATTTAGAGAGATAAAGAAAATACTTGGTAACTATTTTAAAAATTTATACCAAGTTAATGGGTCCAATAAAATAGAAGAGGTACATGATTACCTTTGTTCAAAGTGCCTTCCACCAATCTCCCAGGATCACCTCTAGAATTGTTAAATAAACCTGTTACTATTACCAAGATCAGTGACACTCAATACACAGTTAGCTAAGAAAGCTCCAGGCCCAGACGGATTAGATTGCAAGTTTCGATAAACAGTTTAAAGAGTAACTTCTAAAGTCCATGCAGATGATGATGAACTCGATACTGACTTATGCTCAATTCTGAAGAGCTGGACAGAGGCTAACATAACATTAATACCAAAAAATGACCCTGCTTACTTAACATGCAAGGATTTTTGACCCATATCTCTTTTAAATGTGGATTATAAAATTTTTGCCTCCATCCTACCTAACCGTTTGAGAAGATTCTTCCAGACTATATGCATGAAGACCAGAGTGGATTTATTCCAGGCAGGTAAATGAGAACTAATAACGACTGTGCTCAATATACTAGAATTTTATGAGCTCCATATTGGGGGAAAGGTGCTCTTATTTTTTTATACTATAAAAGGCCTTCGACAATGTCAATTGACCTTTTCTTATTAAAGTTATAGAAAATATGGAAATGGGGAAGATCTTTGCAAATTGGATAAAAGCAATCTATACTGAACTAAAGGCCCAAATGGTAACTCATTGGAGAATATCAAAATTTTGAAAGGAACCCGGCAAGGTTAACCGTTATTGCTGTTACTGTTTATTTTGACATTGGAAGTCTTACTCAAGCAGATAAGGAATGGAGAAGATTGAATAGAAAGGGGTGAAGCTTGGACAAGATGAATTTAAACATAAGGCATTTGTTATTTTTGTTATTTTTGGAAGATCCGCTAAGACAAATCACCAGGGTTAATGAAATACTTAATAAATTTGGGAGATTAGTGGGTTTCAAAATTAATAAACTTAAAACCAAAATCCTCATAAAAGAACCTGAGTCCATTAGAAAAAGAAAAATTTGAAAAGAAAGTGGGTATACAATGTGTCCAAAAGTAAAATACTTGGGAATTGAGTTGACTAACAATAATAATCATCTATTTAAGAATAATTAGCAAAAAACACTGGAGAGCAATACAGAAGAAACTGGAACAGTGGGAATCACTAGACTTATCCTATTGGGAAGAATATCAGTTATTAAGATAAGTATGGTACCTAAAATCCTATTTTTGTTCCAAGTTATTCCAATTACAAATAATAATAATAATAATAATAATAATAATAATAATAATAATAATAATAATAATAATAGTAGTAGTAGTAGTAGTAGTAGTAGTAGTAGTAATAATATCCCGCCTCTCCCAACGGATCGAGGCAGTACTACAACAGTACATCAAATACATTAAAAGCAATTAAAACATAACCCAACCTCCCCACCCACCAACCCATCTAAAAACCCCTAAAACACATTAACTATTAAAAACTATTCTAGAAGCTGGCTACACCAGTGCAAAGACCTTTCTAAATTCATTTGGAATAGGAAGAAACCTAGGACGAAATATAAGTTGATGAAACAGATATAAGACGATGAGGAGGCTTTGCAGTACTGGATTTAAATTTGTACTATGATGAACCTGTCTTTTGTGGATGAAGCCATGGATTCTGCTGTATGACAGGAGCTTTTGGCACTGGAAGGACATGACCTTCATTTCGGCTGGCATACATATCTAAGGTATGGAAAGTCCAAAGTTCAGAAATCCTTCAAAAACAAGGTCATCCGCAGAGCTGATCAAGGTTTGGTAAAGATATAAATCTCTGCTTTGCGCCAAATTACCATCATGGGTATCACCTGCAGAAGCACTCTCCATTCCTGGACTTAGAAATGGTAACTGGATTACCTATAAGGAATTGGTAAAGCAAAATGGAGATTCCACTATACTGGAAGACCAACAGCTGGTGGAAGAAGGTTTTTCAAATACAGTGGTTTCCATACCTGCAAAATAAAGAAGAGATTTAAAAAAGACTTGCCAAAAATGGAGGGGTTGGACGAAGCCTACCAAACTGGAAAGTGTGCTTGTTAAGGGAAAAACATCTACTCTCCAGATTGTACAGAATGTTACTAACTATTAATTTGGAGGATGAGGTTATAAAGGAATGTATGATAAAACGGGCAAGAGACTTAGGACATAATGTCTTGTTGGAAGAGTGGGAAGCAATATGGAAAGAAAATATGGTAAATTCAAGATCCTATGCATTGCAGGAAAACATTTTAAAGATAGTGCATTGATGGTACCTGGCACCAAATAGACTTGCAAAGATGAATAACCAGATGAAAAATCATTGCTGGAAATGTACGAATCAAGTTGGCACCTTTTTCCACGTATGGTGGGGGTGCGACAGAGCAAAGAAATTCTGGTTTACTATCCGTTCCAATATACAAAAGATTTTAAAAATGAAGATTGAATTAACACCAGAACTTTTTTTACTGGGTATATGGAGAGTTGAACCAAGGCCTGATTTCCAGACCAGAAGATTAATGTGGCACCTTACGACAGCAGCTGGAATAGTTTTTGCCAGGCACTGACTTCTACCCCTACAACTGAAGAGTTGTTGGAAAAGGTTATGGAGATTGCAGAAATGGATAAGATGACTTACAGATTAGGAAATATGATAGATAGTAAATTTTACAAGGCATGGGAGCCATTAGCAACATTTCTGCAAAGTAAAAAGATTTCTGTTTTCTGCTTTTCACATTGCTGATCTGTATTTTCAATTAATGAAGAACCCTAACTGAAATTTAATTCCTTAATTGTCTTCTTTTTATGTGATGGAGCAGATCAGAGTATTATAACTAAAATTATTTAATGTATTTATGCTCACCCGTGACTACAGCATTGGAGGGTAAAAATTTGAAGGGTAAAAATTGGAGGGTAAAAATAGTGGGAAAGAGAGTCACTGTTTGTTTTTTGAATTTGAAATGTTAAGGGGAATAAGTTCTATATGGTTACCATTTGACTATATAGTATAAAGATAATAGATATTGATGGTAACAGTCGTAAAACTAATTAGATTTTTAAAACTAATTGTAGGTTTTTTTTATTTTTATTTTTTTTATATTAAAAATATAAAATTTATTGAACATATAATAGAAAAAGCAATTACATTCCATACATAATACAGTACATAACATTACAAACATCGACCCTACACAAATTTATTTCCCACCCCCCCGACCCACATTAATAACAAAACAAAAAAATACAAATTACCAAGCAAACAGTAAACATTACAATTCCTATCTACATACACATCTTTATCTCTAGGTTATACTATTACTCAGATACATAACTATTAATAAAGTATCATATTATTACAATCATGTAATCCATTATTTAACCACCTCATACATACTCATTCATTATCCTCTCACTCCAAGACTTCCTCTCCTTACCAAACTGTAAGCTTATATCATATACTTACTTACCACTATCAACCTACTAACTAAAATTTTCCCCCCACCACGGCTCTTTGTCGCATGTTATCATATTAACCTAGTCCTATTTATACTTTTTCATTCCAACACCTGGAAATCACTCATATAACCCAATCAGAGCAAGGTCGCCCCATAATTCTTCCCATAAAGGGTCTAAAATGTCCCATTCATTTCTAAATTTTTCCTTGCTCTGATTCTCTAATTTCAATGTTAGCTTGTCCATTTCCGCCAGCTCATATAATTTGCTGGCCCAGTCTTCTATTGATCCTATGGCTACTTCCTTCCATTTCTTTGCAAATACAATTCTTGTGCCGCGTAGATCATATAACAAATAACACGCCAGTATTTTTCTGATCTTTTCCTCTTCTACCAAACATGTTTAGAAGAAAAAACTCAGCTGATAATGGAAACCTGATTTTGAAATATCTAACCATCTGCTCATGGACTTGAGACCAATATTTCTGTGCCTCTTTACACTGCCACCAGCAGTGGAAGAAGGTACCTATCTTATGGCATTTCCAACAACTGGTCAATTTGCCTTGTTTTATTCTCTACCAAATTCAGTCAGGTACCATCTGTAATAGATTTTTATAAAGTTTTCTTTCAGGTTATTACATCTTGTAAATTTCAGATTCATCTTCCACACTTTCTCCCATTGAATTAAGGAGATGGATTTACCTATGTCTTGCGACCAACGTATCATATTATCTTTTATTAATCTTTCTCCATTCCCTAGATTTAAAAGTATATTATAGATCTTGCTTAATTGACCTTTTCATTTACTTTCAATACCTTATCTAGCTCTGTATCCTCCAGGGAAATTCCCCTCGTTTTCTTATCTATATAGAACTTTTCTCGCATTTGTCCATATAAAAACCAATGAGAGTTATAAGTCTCTCTTGTTGAATCAGTTCTTCTCTGCTCTTCATTTCAATAATTATTCCCCACTTTTTTAACTATATCTCCGTAAGTCAACCAATCCTTTTCCTTTATCATTTCCAGTCTATGGAAGGCTTCATGAAGGGGAGACCCAGTAAGGTAATCTTAAATAGACTTTATTCCTAATTCTAACCAAACTAAAAGAACCGCCTTCCTAATATAATGATCCATGAACTCTTTATTTACTTTATGCTTATCATACCAAAGGTATGCATGCCAGCCAAAATAACAGTTGGAGCCTTCTAGACTCAGTAATCTTTCATTGTTGAAATTGCATCCACTCTCGTGCCTAGCATATAGCCGAGGCTTCATAATAGCATTTTAAGTCTGGTAAATTCAGACCACCTCTCTCTTTCACATCTTTTAAATACTTTGTTTTAATCCAAGGTTTTCTTCCGTTCCATATAAATCTACTCAGCTCCTGCTGCCAATTCTTAAAAGGTTTTAAGTTTACTAGTATAGAAGGTTTTGAAATAAAAAAGCATTTTTGGGAGAACTTTCATTTTAATTGCGGCGATCTTCCCCACATGGAAAGTTGCAAGCCTCTCCATCTCTCTAGCTCTTTTTTAATCTCAACCCATAACTTTTTGTAATTATTTTCGTATAACTCGGAGTTATTTTTAGATAACGTTATTCCCAAATATTTAATTTTCTTCGTTGTCTTCAAACCGGTTAGGTTAGCTAATTCATTGTCTTGTTCAGTTGTCATATTTTTCGTCAGCAATAGAGATTTATCCTTATTAATTTTAAAACCTGCAACTTCCCCATGTTGGGTTAGTATCTCGATCTACTGTTTCAATACTTCCAAGAGGATCTTCCATTATTATTGCCAAATCGTCTGCATACGCCTGTAATCATGTTCATGGGTTTTTGTTCTGATTCCTCTTATGTTCTTTTCATTTCTTAATTTAGAGATTAATATTTCTAAACAAATTATAAACAGCAAGGGTGAAAGCGACAACCCTGGCGGGTGCCTTTATTAACACCGGACTGTTTTGTAGCTTCTCCATTAATTATCAAACACGCCTTTTGATCAGTATAAATGGCTTTGATCCACTCTCTAAATCTTTTTCCTATTTACTTTTTAGTTTTTATATACATGTTCATTCACATATCAAAAACCTTTTGCATCTTAAGAATAATAGCCCTGCTTTTTTGTGGTTGTTCTTATGATAATATTCTATCGTATCCAATATAACCCTAACATTATTTTTTGAGAATTGTCTCCCAGGGAGAAATCCGTTTTGATCTTCATAAACCCATGTTGCTAAAAAAATTTTAAGACGATCGGCTAATATTTTTGCATAGATTTTGTAATCAATATTCAATAAGGAAATAGGTCTATAATTCTTTTTATCTAACGGGTCTTTCCCTTCCTTAGAAATTAATACAATATTAGATTCCTTCCAAGTTTCAGGAAATGTTTTAATTTGTCTTGTTGAATACTCTAACCAATATTTGACTTATTTCATCACAAAAAGTTTTATAGTATAATGCTGAAAAGCCGTCCGGACCAGGGGCTTTCTCAATTTTTAGATTCTTGATCAGTATCTATTACTTCTTGGAGAGTAATGGGTCTATCTAATTCTTCCCTCTGGGTCTCGGAAATCATCTTCACATCTGAACTTTCTAAATATTTCCTAATCCTTTCTAACTTGTCATGAGGGGGAACCTTTTCATCAAACAGATCTTCAAAATATTTAACAAATATATTTTTAATCTTAATTTGCTGATACTGGATTTTTTGTTCATCTCGGATGGCTGTAATTCTTTTGCTCTTTCTTTTCTCAATTTATAAGCCATTTCCCTGTTTTATTAGCATATTCAAAATTTCTTTGTTTTGCAAACCTCAGCTTATTTTCGATCTCGTTTGTCATTAGTAATGATAATTGTTTCCTTAACATTTCTAATCTTCTTTATTATTCTAATCATGGGGATACCTTTTCAACTTAAGTCCCTCTCCTTCAGCAGATCGGTGATTTAGATTCTTTTAATCTTGTTAACCAGATCTGTTGGCTGATAAGAAAGCCCCTCATGACCGCTTTAGATGACTCCCAAACAAATCCTGTTCCGTCTGGCCTTTATTTAAATTGTTTTCAAAATAGAATTTTATTTTTTTAGCTTTCTCTACGATTTGCTGATTCCTTAATAAATTGTCATTGAGTTTCCATATTTTCTCTTCTTATTCCCTGATATAAAGTTAACATTAGGAAGCTGTGGTCAGAGAATGTTCTAGGAAGAACCTCAATATTCTTAATATTTTTTATGAAGTCCGTAGATAAAGAACACATGTCAATCCTATGATGATTTATATTGTTCTGAGAGATGTGTATTCTACTTATCTGGATAAACATGCCTCCAAATATCCACCACCTGCAGCTGATCCAACATCTCGAAAGATCTGGGAAGTTTACCTTGACTACCTAAATTTTTCTTTTTTACATTTTTAGAAGCTCTGTTCTGCTTCAATGGGTCTAAAACCCCATTCCAATCTCCCATTAAAATCAACTTGTAATCTTTAATTTCAGCTTCTAATATCTTATCTAGCAGATTTGAATAGAATTTACTCTTATTTTCCAAGGGGCCGTAAACTGAAATCACAACAAATTTTGTATCCCTTATTTTAACTTCTACTCCAACCATCTGGCCTCTATCATCTCCTAAGATTTGTTTAGCTTCCCAATCCATCTGTTAACATATATTGCGACCCCTTTCTTTTTCTATTCGTTGGCTGAAGCAAATAATTGACCCAATTTGGGATTTCTAATAATATCTCAACTCCTCTTCTATTATATGTGTTTCCTGTACTAACCAAATCAGATCTAATTTCTCTAACTGATGAAATATGCATCTCCTTTTATATGGAACGTTAATACCTCGAACATTCCATGACGCAACTTTCAGCCTCATAATGTAGGATTTCCTCCTTCCTGACCTACCTTTTAAATTTACCTTAAATAATTTTAGTCCTCGCTCTCTTCAATGTCTTCTGTCTCAAATTCTAGTTCAGGGTCAATTAAATTGGATTCAGCCCCCTCGTCCACCTCCTCTTCTTTGTAAGTCACTTCCCTCTGTTCTCTTTCTTCTTCTTCCTGTTTCCTTCTTTTAATAGCTGATGTTTTTTCACCTCGTTTCTCTTGATTTTTATTTTCTTCCTGATCTTGCTGGTTTCCATCTCTCTCCATCCTTCCTTCTTTCTTTTGTGGTGATTCCTCTCTCATTAGTTGATTATTCTTCCAAAAATCTCTTGCTTTTACCACGGTGTCGACAACCACTCTTTTTTGATTCCACAAAAAGGATATTCCTTCGGTCTTTTCCCAAGCATATCTGATTCCTTGATCTCTCAAAGCTTGAGTGAGGAAATTATATTCCTTCCTCTTTAAAGCCAATGGATGAACATCTTTAAAAAATTTTAAATCGTCCCCGTCCACCACCAGCTTCTTTGAAAGCACTGTGGTGAAGGACCAAGTCCTTCACCCTTTCCCTGAGAAAGTAGATCACGATATCACGCAGAATGTTCTTCCTCTTTGCAACTGCTGAGTTTACCTGAAGATTCTATCTATTTCGAGGTTCAGTTTGGTCCAGACCATTCTATGAAGCGGGCCAACGCTCTCGTTATTTTTTTGTAGAGGTCCTCTGTCGTAGTTCTCGTAAACCCCTTATTTTAATCGACTTGTTTCTGGATTTTATTTCTAATGACAGGGTTGATCTTTAAGCTATCTATTTTATCTTCCATCTTTCTGGTCTGAGATTCCGTATTTTGAGTCTTCTTCTCCAGGTCTTTGATTTTTTCATTCGTTGATTTTAATTTTTTTGATATGTTATCTAGTTTATTATTAAACCTTTCCAATTCCTTCTTGAGGTCCGCCCTCATTTCCGTTCTTATCCTGTTCCATCCTCTCTGACCTTGTTTCTTTCATCTCATTCTTAAACATCATTGTCAGTTTTCTTAATCTTCCGGCACATTCGGGCCCACCTCCTTGCACGTTGGGGTTTTCTATCATGATTGTTTTTGGTCGTTTCCTGGGAATTCATATCTGTAGAGGCTCTTCTTTGCAGTAACGTTTGTAATCCCAATATTGGCCTCCCATGGCCGCTTTTCTCTTCCCTGCAGCCATCATCTTTTGCGTCTTATTTCTTCCTATCCTTATTAGTTATTGTCAAGTTCTTGTTTTGTCCTTTTACTTGTCTTAATAAAATCTGGCAACCTAAACAATTAATTAGCCATTTTATTATCACTAAATGGACTCATAATAATATTATTATTATTATTGTTTTATTGTTGTTTTATTTATTATCCAAACTTACCCCTTACCCAGAACAAAATATTAATTGATAGAGACTGTATATCCAAAAAGTAGAAAGGAAAAAAAAAAATTCAATGAAACAAAGATCAGTAACTACTCAAAATCAGGTTTCCAATTTCTCACTTTGAGTTGATTATACAGTATTAATTGAATTTTTGTTTTATTTCTTATCTTGTTTGGGGTCACTTCACTTAAACTATCCCCTCTCTCTCCTTTCTCCTTTCTTCTATCTATCTGTCCCACACCACAATTATTTCACAGAAAGAGGTTAACTATATATATATTTATAATTAACTGTGTAACCTACTGAGAGGGGTTATAGACCCATCAATCTTATCAATAAAAGTCAGATCACATAGAAATATATAAGAAAGGACAGACACACGCAAAAATTACAATTCAGCAATGGAGAGCAATAAATGAGCGTGGATAATTTATAGTTTCCACTTTTAAATAAAGGACTTATATTCACCACCGCTTACTTATACTCTACACCTCCGTTTCAAACTTCTCCTTTTTCTTATCTATCATGAATTTCCCTAAACAATCCCTTAGACACAACCCCCAATGGTTTCCTTCAACCAACTCACCTCCCTCCTGCCCAAGTTAAACTGTATTCTTTTACTACTAATACTCTCAATATTTTCAGTACCTCTCGCCTCTCCACCCACCCCGTCGCCGCTCTCATCCCTCCTACTTTCTCTACCTTCACCAATGCTTCTTCAACCTTCTACCACTTTCCTTCGTTTGCCACGTCGTTTGTCTGTAACTCACACATTCACCCCTCAACTACCCGGCTGTCCATCAATATCAATATATGCCTCTCATCTGCGTCTTCTTCTCCGGAATCACCTTCGTCTTTCTCTCTTCCGCTTTCTCTTAACCACTCCCACCTTCTTCTTATCCACTCTATCCTGTCCTCTCTATAGCTTTCCGAAGTATTTCTCCTCCGCGGCAATGGGATGGCAAAAGGAAGTACAGAACCACTAGTTTCAAATTTGCAGTCACGGGAAGGAGGGGGAGTAAGAAAAGGGAAACAAAGCCAAAAGGAAAAGAAAAAATCTGGCTCTTCTTCTTCCCGACTGAGAGAGAGGAGAGCGCGATAATCCACGAGTACTCTGAACCCGGCTTTCGCTTTCTCTTCGTCTGTCTTTAGTTCCACCTCTTCTCTTAACTTTCATATGACGACTGTCGTCTCGTCCCCCGATCCAATTCTCGCTATCTGAGCTTTTTTCTTCGCACTTCACAATTTAAATTCTGTTTTTCCTCTCACAATCTGTATCTTGTTTTATTTATATTGTTTTACCCCTCCCCCTTTGCTTCTTACAAATCTTCCGTTTAACTTTTGGACTTTACAGTCTATATACAAAACGATAAGGGGGGGGATTAAAGATTACCGGATGCAGCCAAAATCACTCACTTTTTCGTTCACAGCGGACTAGATTCTTCTGCCTTCAGATCGTCTCAAACAAAGGAACAACAGGTACCATCACCCAGTTGGTAAAAGATAATAGGATCTGTAAAATTAGCGTATTATTTGAGGATCTGTGGTGCTGTGGATTAGACCTTCTTCAGGTTGCCCGGGGAGGAAATGGCGGCTCTGTCGCTCGTCGTTCTTGTCTCGGACAGCGGGTCACTTGCTTCTCTCTCTTCTACTTGCCTCACGCCGTCAAAGGACCCCCTTCAAACCGCCTCCAAAACACCTGTGATCTGGGACTAAACTCCTTATATTATAGATGAAAACTGGAGAATCCGACCTCCCCAGGGCATCGGGATGCCGCAGCTCCGCGGGACCCGACTGGACGCCACGTTCGCACCACCGGAAGTCCTCAATTGTAGGTTTTTTTAAACAGAGCAGCTAAGTAAACTTCCCTTCCCTAGGCCGGAGAGGTTTTCTCTGATTGTGAGGATTTATTAAGGCAGTATCCGCATTCCAGATGCAAGCATCCAAATGTTTGTAATTATTTGTGTAATTATTTTGTTCAATTGATTTGTTGGGATGGTTCTTTTCTATTTATCCCTTCTATGTTTCCTATTTTCCTTACATTTCTTCTTTATATTATTGTAATTTATGTCCTATGAGATTTGATTCAGCATTTTTTGTTGATTTGTATATACATTTGTTATTAAAAATATTTAAAAAAAAAACTCCAAAGAAGGAGACTCCACCACACTCCATGTATTCCACTGCTGAACAGTTCTGACCATCAGGGAGTTATTCCTGAGGTTCAGGTGGAATCTCTTTTTCTGTAGTTTGAATCCATTGCTCCTTGTCCAAGGCCATTTCCACACGGGTCTGTTATAGTGCAATGATTCCACTTTCAACCTCCTATGGAACCTGGGGTTTGCAGTTTTGGGAGGGGCCGGCCAGCCCCTCCTGGAACTGCAAACCCCAGGGTTCCATAGGAGGTTGAAAGTGGAATCATCGCGCTATAAGAGTGTCATGCAGAAATGGCCCTAGTCTCTGGAGCAACAGAAAGCAAGCCCGCTTCCTTCTTAACATGACATCCCTTCAAATATTTAAACATAGCTATCATGTCCCCTCTTAACCTTCTCTTCTGTAGACTAAACATACCTAGCTCCCTAAGCCACTCCTCATAGGGTATGGCTTCCAGACCCTCCACCATTTTGGTCTCCCTCCTCTGGACATGTTCCAGAAGTGATCAAGTGACAATACCAGAACTTGGAAAAGTTATGTCTTGGGACTGCCAGTGACCATGCTGGCTGGTGGTTTTCTGGAAGCTGTTATCCAAAAAAGTAAGCGCTCCAAGATTTGAATCCACTGAATGCTGATTAAAGGCTCTGTATTAACCTGGATGAAAAACTGGTGCAGGGTCCCTGACATTTACTTGTGCTGTTCTGCAGATGTATAAGTATAAATAAACTGGATGAAGGAACAGAGGGGATGCTTGTCAGATCTGCAGATGACACAAAGATGGCTGGGTAGGTAACACCACAGAAGACAGAATCAAGATTCAAATGGATCTTGAAAGACTGGAACAGCAGCCTGAAATTAACATGATGAAACCTGAAATTCAAGATGGATATAGAGTTCTACATTTATGTACAATGAATCAATGCGTGAACATCAGCCAGAAATTTGATGCAGCTACTACCAAATTGAATTCCATCCTTCAGGGGATAAAGAGAAGTACAGTATGCAGGGCAGAAGAAATAATCGTGCCACTCTATTTTGTATTAGTCATGACATCTCTAGAGGACCATGTTTAGTATTGTATGCCACATCTGAAGAATGCTCAGAAACTGGAGTGTTTAGAACAGAGTGACCAGGATGATGAAGAGCAAAGAAATTGGTTTTTTTTTTTAATGTAAATTGGTTTTAAAAAGCTAGTCTTCAAGTGTCTGAAGAGTGGATTTACAAAACATGGAGCAACTTCTTATCTAAAGCGCTGGAAGTTAGGCATACACTGACAATTGGACATTTGAAGGACGTAGATTTTGGTTATATGTAAGGAAAAATTAACAATAACAACAGTGGAACAAACTCTCAGGAAATGGTGAGTCCTCTTCAAAGAGAAGAACTGTTTCTGTTAAGAGATGCTGAAGTTGTGTCCTGCAGAGCATATCTTGCATTGAGCAGGAAGTTGGGTTAGATGCCCTGAAATTACCTGAACACATAGGCACATATTCCAAGATTCTCTGATCTCCTATGTTTGAGATGCCCCATGATTCATAACTTAAATTAACAATGTGTAATCAGATACATGAGCCAACATGGTGTAGTGAGCATTGGATTATGAACTTGGAGGGTTCATTTCCCTGCTCAGCCATGGGAACTCACTAGGTGATGTTGGGCACTCTGAGCCCCAGAAAACATCATGATAGGTTTGCTTTAAGGTTGCCATAGTTCAAAAACGACTTAAAGGCACACAACAACAACCACCAGGTGCATACTTTCTTCCAAATACAGGAGCTTCCTCAGTGGCAGAGCTTGGAATACATGGTGGGTGGGTGAGGGCAGGGCTATGCCATGGGGGCGGGGCTACGGCATGCGAGGGTGTGGCTATGAGGCCAGGTGCCCCCCCCAAAACATTGCCACTGGGGGAAAACTGCCCCCATTGACCCCTCCATCCCTACATGACTGAGCTTCCTAACTCCTTCCAGTAATTTGCCACTCTTAAAAATGCATTACTACCAATAAAGATGTTCTTTATTTTATGGGGGGAAGATTATTATGTCAATAAATCACAGCCTAGAAGCCCTATTTGTTTCTTTCTCCCTCCTTCTTTCCTCTTTTCTTTGAATAGTAGCAGCTTACACTGTTGAGTAGGAAGACATTATCTGAAGGGAATTTAAGTGACATAGAGGCCTTCAGCAAGGAATACTGCATAATATTTTTTTTAAAAAAAAAATGTTTGACAGCTTGCCTCTGGATAATAATGAGATGCAGTTGAAAAATATACTGTTTGCCAAGCAAGGTGTCAGAGCTGATGATGCTGAAACAAAGCAGTGACCTTGGAAGACATTTAAAAGTGGCTTGAAGCACCAGCAAAAGCCTGGGAAAGTAGAGTTGAGATACTCTAAATCTGGTGTGTGTGTGGTGGGGAAGGGATCTTTCCAAGTGTCTGATCATGAAATGCCCAGATAGCTCATCTGTGATTCATTTCTTTGTGAAGTACTTGGTACTTGGTAAAGCATTGTACCACATGACCAAAAATACCCTGAAGATGCTTGGCTTTGGTTTGCTTCAAGAAGACAACTTTGAAAATTTGTTCTCACGTATTACACTGGTGAAAGTTCAGCCACTTCAGAAATTCCCAGGGTTGCCAGAAAAAAAATTAAAAAGCCAGACAGTTCCCATATCTTTAGAGAGGGAATTTCAGCAAGTGTTTCTTGTCACGCAACCAGGTAACAAGCAACACCTACTAAAATTCCCTATTCTACACAGCCATTAAAGGTACAGGAACCCCTTGTTTTTTTCTCTTTGGCAACACTAGAAACACAGATCAAACTGGAAATGTGCAGGAGAGCTGTACGTAACTCTCTCTCTCTCTCTGTGCAGTAAGGGCAAATAAAGCTGAAATACCCTGCGTTAGGAAATTCACCAAAGGTTTAATATTCACTCTTCAGATTTTGACGGCTAAATTTCAACTTGGATTTCACATCTGAATCTCAGAACCAAAATCTGACAGCTACACTCATAAGGTAATGGTTTTGACTGAATGAATGAGTTTAATGAATGTGAATAATTCCTTTTGCAAATTGTGACTACTATTGTGTGTCAAGCACCAAGAATATTCTATTGCTAATTGCTCAGTGTGGATTGGACTTGCAACACTTTTGGAAGGGAAATGCCCATGTGAAATAACAAATATCCTGCAGGGATTGTTTGTATGTGTTCACACATATCCAACTAGCGCAGTCTCTTGAAAATATTTGCTTTCATGATTTGCAAAGGAGATTTTTGGAGAGAAATTTGTTTGCACTTTAATGACACTCAGCTAGGAATATCTTGGGAACAATTTCCTCTCACAAAAAAGAGGAGAAGAAGTAATAGATTTATATATAGGGATTGGTTTCATTGCATGTGGAGCTGCATGAACAATCTCACTTTCAAAGATTATCACTACTTTATTTTATATTTTAACATCACTACTTTATATTTCTGATTGACTGCACAGAGGGGACAAAATATGAGTTTTCACATGATTGGGTGACTGCAACCACCACTCTGTAATAACATTTATACCTGATCACTGTTGGAAATGCAACTCAAGATGCACGGGTTGGATGGGTGATGAATAAATAGAATGTCAGACTTGGGCCCTTTTCGCACCTTACCTTTTCACGCTGCTGGGTTGGGGTTCTCGCATGAGAAGGCTTGGGAGGAATGCTGCTGCATCCCTGCTGCTTCGGCTCCGCAGCTCCTTCCTCCTCACACAAGCGCCCCGCCTCTTCTGTTCACAGTGCAGCCTGGGACTTCCCAGGCTGCATTGAGGAGAGGATGCGCGACCAGCCTGTCTCCTAGGGCACTGCACGCTAGGCAAGTGTGCGCGAGGCCCTGGAGCAATGTGCGACTGTGCAGCATTTTCGGCTTTGAGTCAAAAATGAAAAGATGCGTGCGCGGTCTGCGTCAGGCCCTTGAGCATCGCGTAAATGTGAGTGCGTCATGCAGACCACTCCTCACATTTACGCGACGCTAAGGGGCCCTTTCGCTTCCAAAATGCCATGCGAAAAGGGCTGTGCTCAGGTTCCCAGATTGTCCTTTGTTCAACCTATGTTGACCCTCTTTCTGATCTAGGCTGACACTCTTAGAGTTGTTGATGACTTCATTCCTATTTTCCCTCAAGTTTCTCTTGATCTTTGAAGAAGAGAAGGCATGTTTGCCTTGTTCCAAGAAACAGGGGTAAGCATGGTTCCCTGTATCTTGGTTAGTTAGATAGGTGGAATTAGAGCTATCATAAGAGTGTAGTGGTTAGAGTGTTGGACTATGCTCTGGAGACCAGGGTTTGAATTCCTGCTCAGCCACCTAAACCCACAGAGTGACCGTGGGTAAGTCCCACTGTCTCAGCTTCAGAGAAAGGCAAGGGCAAATAGCCTCTGAACAAATCTTACCAAGAAAAGCCTATGATAGGGGTCACCTAATGGTTGCCAGAAATGACTTGAAGGTGCCCAACAACAGCAACAAGAGCCAATACTTTCTGTCTCAGTGTATTTCTGTTAATAATGATTAGCTTTCCTAAGTTAAGAAAGCAGACTTGCTTATGATTGCTTTCAAGGGAAAGCAGACACGTTCTTTAACTGGCTTCCTATTCAAAAGAGCTCTTTCTACAGACAGTGAATCTATGCTATGCTCACTGTCTGCAGAACCAACATCCACCTAAATCTATGTATACCAAAAAATTGTACTGGATATAGCAATTTAGTATAATGCAGAACTAATTGGAGGCTGCCTTCAAAATAGAGATATCCTGGAGCTCAGTCCTGGGTATCAAATCACCTGGAAACAGTATCTCTCAACCCTTATGTATGTGAGCTTTTCCAGTCAATGATAAGAACACTGGTCTGAAGTACTCTAAGGGTAATAGCTGGTATAGCGATTGAGCAGGGCAGAATGAGGGGCCCCCAAATAAGAATTCTGCCCCCAGATGAAGTTTTCCTTCAGTCCCCCAATTTCTAGCACCAAAGAGAGAGTGAGACATTGAAAATTATACCTAGAACTCTTATATTTGCTGTATTCACATTGCCCTGTCGACTTTACTTGCCCCTTTTACTTTGGACCCCTATATTATATTTTTAAATGTTTCACTGAAGTTTTAAGTTGAAGTAACTTCAACTTAGAACTTTGGGGACTGAAGGAATTTTTTTTTTTTTGAGGGGGGACAGAATTCTTTGCATCCCTGACTGTGCTCCCGGGGAAAAGGTAAACATAAAAGAAAAAAATAAATAATAAATGTGTGGTCAGTGGTACTCTCCTCTTTTTGTTATTTAAAGTATTCCAGATCATATTCTGTATCCCATTTTCAGTATGCAGTAAATCTGTTCTTAAATTACACATGAGAGGGTGCTGTAGTAGGAGAATAAAAAGGTGGTTTTTCATCACTTTTATTATTAGTTGGTGCTGTTTATACTTCTCTTTCCTTCCTTCTGGGGACACCGTTGTGTAGCAGAAACCTGTTTTGTTCTTTTCGTAGGCAAAAAAATGCAGCCACCTAGACTTCTTAAGATGATCTCCCATGCATACTGGGATTCTGTTTAATTTCTAATGGGAGGAATGACCATCCTCCAAGAGAGAAAGTGCAAGGGAACATGGCTGTATTAATCTTACAACACCAGAACACACCCAGGTGTCTGTCCTTTGAATGCACACAATTACATAAGAATCAAACTCTCCTTCAATGTTGTTTATGTGTCTCCTTCTTTCATCTCTTATTTATTGTGAAACATAGCATGGGTTACATTTTAAGGAGCCCAGCATCCTAAACATTACCAGAACTTTTACATAACTGAGATTTGAGAGGAACAGTAGAACAGGATTACAAGTATCCCATTAGTCCTATCACTAGAGATCTAATCCAGTTTAGACTGTCTCTACCACATATAGTTTCTCTCCCATCATATCCTGCTACATTATTTAAAGTCTGCATTTATAGTTTATAAACTGTAGATATTGATGGAAGATCACCTATCAAAAGTGCTATAGTACTGAATTTTCTGGCTGCAAGATAGGAACTAAAAGACCATTGAGGTCTCCTGCAGCTCTGTGATTCTTATATTCCTACTAGCATATTTCCCCGGCGTTGCCTGAGATTTTATTTTCTCATAGGTAACACTTGTTAGAAATACCTTAGGAATTACTTTTCCTTACCTTAGAAGTTAGATGCGGTTGAAATACACAGATTTGAGCTCCTGTGTCTCTGATTCCCAAACTGCCTGGTCCAGTATGTGTAACTTTTCCCCATATTCCCCAACCCAATCTGTATTCAGAGTTATGAACATACAGAGTGTGGTTTCCTGAGGGAATACACTGCTCTCCTTCTTGCTGGTAGGCCTTGTCTCCATAGCAACCGGCCTGAGTGCTTCGGCTGAGAATTCTAAAGCCCCCTCCCTGAACTGCCAACCTCAGGATTCCATAGAATCTTCACAGCCAGCCAATCATATGGGATCTTCTTGCCCCACACAGCCAACCCTATGAGGTCTTGGCCTGCCTAACACAGGCCCTTTCCGCAACTTACCTATTTTTGGCGCTGAGGTGCGGTGCTCGCGCAAGCAGCCTCCGGAGAGAGGCTCTCGCTTCCCTGCTTCTTCGGCTCCGCACGAGCTTCCTGCCCGCATGAGAACCCCGCCTCTTCCATTCGCAGTGCAGCCTGGGACCTTCCCCAGGCTGCAGTGGACAGGAAGCGCAACCGGCCCAGCTCCCCAGGCTCCGCACGCAAGGTAAGTGCGCGCGGGGCCCTGGGGCGATGCGCAACCATGCAGCATTTTTGGCTTCAAGCCGAAAATGAAAAAATGCATGAGCGGTCCCTGCCAGGCCCTGGAGCGCAACACAAATGTGAGTGCATCATGTGGACCGCTCCTCACATGTGTGCGATGCTCAGGGGGCCCTTTCACATCGAAAATGCCGTGCGAAGAGCTTGACAAACAAAGAAACTCACAAACTTTTACTTTTATACAGTAGAATTCATTTCAGCCATGAAGAGTAAGTAAATATTTTTCATATGTTATCTTTACCAGCTAGCTAAACACATCTCCACATACACATCCAGGTCTTCAGAAGACTGCTTTTATACAAAAAGCACTCACTCTTACTTGTGAATAGCAAGCTGTATTGTGTTGTACTGTATTATGTTGTATTATTTTATTGTCCAGTCTTTCCACAAGTAAGACTCAAGGTGGCTGTTGTGGAATAGAAATCTAATTCATCCTCCCATCCCCCGCCCCAAAAGAAAATACAGTTTAATAGAATTTGTACTAAACAGGAAAGCCTATTTAGTATTTTTTTAAAAATATTTTCCCCTTTCCACATTATAACACTATAACACATGGCATCTGTACGTTAGCTTGAATGTAATACTCAACACCCCTTTTCAGAGGTTTAAAAGGGCCGAAATGAGGGCATATTTTGTGTAGGTGTCATGTAAAACCTTGGCAGCATATCCTCCAACATTTCACTGGGAGATATGTGGCCAGCCAAGAAACATCACTTTGAGGTCAAGAGGGCAAAGGTTATGAACGAGGAAGAACAGACAAGCTAGGAAAACTGCAGCTGTTTGCTTTTGCCTGAGCCTACTGGAAAGGGCAAATTTCTACCCGTTCTTATTCTCTTCCCCCATTGAGGTAAGTGATTGCAAACTACTTTTGCACTTTGAACTCAATTTGCAGCAAATTGAAGTAAGCAGAGCACAAAAGGGGGACAGTGAGAGCAGGAGAGAATAAGTGGGACATTTAAACGCAGCTGAAAAAGTGGGAGGGTTAATAGGGAGTGTCCCCACCAAATTTGGACCATTGGTTTAGGACTGTTGGGACCATTGTAGAGTATGGGGCAATTTTATTAAATTCTTTGGGCCACAATGATATATTTCAAAACGCTAATACATGTGGTTTAAAACCCTTTTAATCCAGTTTTAATGTGTTAGTCTTTTTAAATATACTCTCAGTTGGTTTAAATCATTTTTGTTGTTTTAAATTGTTTTAACTTCTTGTTTGCATTAATCGTATACCACCCTCTTGTCTTCTGATATAAAGCAGGAGAGAAACAAACAAAGAAATAAATGTGTGGGACATCCTTCAACATGTGTATGGCCATTCCCACACAACACTCTTATAGCACAATGATTCCACTTTCAACCTCCTATGGAATCCTGGCCCCAGGATTCCATAGGAGTTGAAAGTGGAATCATCGCACTATGAGAGTGTCGTGCGGAAATGTTCTATGTTTTGACTCTTGACTTGAAAACACGTCCACTGCAGGCAGAGGTTCCAACCATAATGAGTACAGATGTGTTCAGTTTATGGCTTTTATGGATTGTTTGTTTGTTTGTTGTCCTTGTAAGAAAAATCACATCTATCCTGGCCCCTTGTATTGGCCAAAGAAGAAGCAGGCACAGGTGATTTCCTCCCCATGCTGAAAAAAAATACTAGGCTTCAATTGGCAGTATCCCTGAAACAGCACATACAAGGGAAAGCACAATCTGGTCTCTGTAAACATTGTGCCTAATATACACGGTTTTGTGAACAATTTTTCTTAAAACACTGCAATTTTGTACATCTGGAGAAGTGCAAATACTGAAAGACATATGTATTTCCATTTATGTATTGGTCTGAGAAGTGTAAGCTAG